>JARBWK010001266.1:0-20168 GCA_030556195.1 Anolis apletophallus | reverse complement strand
GAATAGATTACTGCAATGCACTCTGTGGGGCTGCCTTTGAATACTGTTCAGAAGGTCTCGGCGGTGGCCAGGGAGCTTTGGCACAGTTAAGACTCATGCGCCAGCTGCGCCGTACCTTGGGAAGTCTGATCTGGCTACGGTCGCCCACGCCTGGTCACATCCCGAATAGATTACTGCAATGCACTCTACGTGGGCTGCCTTTGAAGACTGTTCGAAGGTCTCGGCGGTGGCCAGGGGAGCTTTTTTGCACAGTTAAGACTCATGCGCCAGCTGCGCCCGTACCTTGGGAAGTCTGATCTGGCTACGGTCGTCCACGCTCTGGTCACATCCCGAATAGATTACTGCAATGCACTCTACGTGGGGCTGCCTTTGAAGACTGTTCGGAAGGTCTCGGCGGTGGCCAGGGGAGCTTTTGCACAGTTAAGACTCATGCGCCAGCTGCGCCCGTACCTTGGGAAGTCTGATCTGGCTACGGTCGTCCACGCTCTGGTCACATCCCGAATAGATTACTGCAATGCACTCTACGTTGGGCTGCCTTTGAAGACTGTTCGGAAGGTCTCGGCGGTGGCCAGGGGAGCTTTTGCATAGTTAAGACTCATGCGCCAGCTGCACCCGGCCTTTGAATACTGTTCAGAAGGTCTCGGCGGTGGCCAGGGGAGCTTTTGCACAGTTAAGACTCATGCGACAGCGGCGCCCGCATTCTCCTTGGGAAGTCTGATCTGGCTACGGTCGCCCACGCCTGGTCACATCCCGAATAGATTACTGCAATGCACTCTACGTGGGGCTGCCTTTGAAGACTGTTCGGAAGGTCTCGGCGGTGGCCAGGGGAGCTTTTGCACAGTTAAGACTCATGCGCCAGCTGCACCCGTACCTTGGAAAGTCTGATCTGGCTACGGTTGTCCACGCTCTGGTCACATCCCGAATAGATTACTGCAATGCACTCTACGTGGGGCTGCCTTTGAAAACTGTTCGAAGGTCTCGGCGGTGGCCAGGGGAGCTTTTGCACAGTTAAGACTCATGCGCCAGCTGCACCCATACCTTGGAAGTCTGATCTGCCTACGGTCGTCCACGCTCTGGTCACATCCCGAATAGATTACTGCAATGCACTCTACGTGGGGCTGCCTTTGAAAACGGTTCGGAAACTTCAGTTGGTCCAATGGGCGGCAGCCAGAATGCTAACTGGGGCGAGATACAGGGAGCATACCACCCCCCTGTTGTGTCAGCTCCACTGGTTGCCTGTCCATCTCCGAGCCCAATTCAAAGTGCTGGTATTGACCTATACAGCTCTATACGGTTCTGGCCCAGCTTACTTGTCCGAACGCATCTGCCTCGTCCCATCTCGCAGCCTAAAATCATCTGGGAGGCCCTGCTCGCTTCCGCCAGCATCGCAAATGCGGCCCGGTGGGGACGAGACAGGGCCTTCGGCGTGGCCCTCGCCTATGGAACGCACTCCCGAACGAAATACGATCGACTCCATCTCTCCTCGCTTTTAGAAAAAAGCTAAAGTCGTGGTTGTGGGGCCAGGCCTTTGGGCAGCAGACGTAAATGGTACCTTTGGATTTGACTGGATTGACGCTGTGGACGTGACTGGACTGACAATGTCTTCCGCTTGATGGCTCTAATTAATTATTATTGTATGTAGTGGTTTTGAATGTAATGTTTTTTTCTAATGTTTTTAATGCTTTTTAATGACGTTGATTGTATGGTGTATTTTGAATTGTATTGTGGTGTTGCGGCCTGTAGTGCTGCAAATGTAAGCCGTGCTGAGTCCCCCTGCGGGGGTAAGAAGCTACGGGGTACAAATACCACAAATAAATAAATAAATAAATAAATAAATAAACGAAAACCATGGCGTCACCACCTGCCTTTCTCCTGTTGCAGGTACGTCGTTTCGGCCCCCAAGTACCTCCGCGTCGCAGCCTCCGAAACGGTGGTGGTCCAGGCCTTTGGCTATTCGGAGGCCTTTCCGGTGACCGTGTCTCTCAAGAGCTTCCCGGATAAACGGACAACTTATGCTTCTGGCCGCACCGAGTTGACGCCGAACTTGTTCCAAGGCTCTGTCACTTTGACGGTAGGTAATAACACCGATGGCGGAGGGACGGCATCTCGCTCAGGGGCCGGGAACCTATGGCTCGGGAGCCAGACGTGGCTCTTTCCATGATTGCATCTGGCTCTACAGAGCAGCCTGAGCCTCGGTTTCCAAGCATGCAGCGGGGAGGAGTGATGCAAATGCGCCACGACTGCCGCTTCCGGGCCACCATCGCCGCCATCATCGCCATTGCCGCCATCGCCGCCTCTTCCTCATCCCTCACTGCTCTTGGGGCCCTGCGCCCTCTTCTCCAGGGATGGCGGAGCCCAGCGGTGGTGCCTCGTCTTCCTCTTCATCCTCCGCAACGGACCTCCTCCATTCTCCCCCTTCCTTCCTTCCTTCCTTCCTTCCTTCCTTCCTTCCTTCCTTCCTTCCTTCCTTCCTTTTTTCCTTCCTTTCTCCCCCTTCACCCTGTCCTCCTTCTCTCCTTCCTTTTCCCTCCCTCTCTCCCCTTCCTTCTTTTCTCCATTCTCCCTCTTCCTTCCTTCCTTCCTTTCTCCCCCTTCACCCTTTCCTTCTCCTTCTCTCCTTCCCTTTCCCTCCCTCTCTCCCCTTCCTTCTTTCCTCCATTCTCCCTCTTCCTTCCCTTCCTCTTCCTTCCTTCCTTTCTCCCCATTCACCCTTTCCTTCTCTCTCCTTCCTTTTCCCTCCCTTCTCCCCCTTCCTTCTTTCCTCCATTCTCCCTCTTCCTTCCTTCCTCTTCCTTCCTTTCTTTCTCCCATTCACCCTTTCCTTCTCTCCTTCCTTTTCCCTCCCTCTCCCCCTTCCTTCTTTCCTCCATTCTCCCTCTTCCTTCCTTCCTCTTCCTTCCTTTCTTTCTCCCCATTCACCTTTCCTTCCTCCTTCCTTTTCCCTCCCTCTCTCCCTTCCTTCTTTCCTCCATTCTCCCTCTTCCTTCCTTCTCCTCTCCCCTTCACCCTTTCCTTCTCTCCCCTTTCCCTCCCTCTTCCCCTTCCTTCTTTCCTCCATTCTCCCTCTTCCTTCCTTCCTCTTCCTTCCTTTCTTTCCCCTTTTCTCCTTCTCTCCTTCCCTTCCTTCTTTCCTCCATTCTCCCTCTTCCTTCCTTCCTCTTCCTTCCTTTCTTTCTCCCCATTCACCCTTTCCTTCTCTCCTTCCTTTTCCCTCCCTCTCTCCCCTTCCTTCTTTTCTCCATTCTCCCTCTTCCTTCCTTCCTTTCTCCCCCTTCACCCTTTCCTTCTCCTTCTCTCCTTCCTTTTCCCTCCCTCTCTCCTTCCTTCTTTCCTCCATTCTCCCTCTTCCTTCCTTTCTCCCCCTTCACCCTTTCCTTCTCTCCTTCCTTTCCTTCCCTCCCTCTCTCCCCTTCCTTCTTTCCTCCATTCTCCCTCTTTCTTTCTTCCTCTTCCTTCACCCTTTCCTTCTCTCCTTCCTTTTCCCTCCCTCTCCCCTTCCTTCTTTCCTCCATTCTCCCTCTTCCTTCTTCTTCCTTCCTTTCTTTCTCCCCTTCACCCTTTCCTTCTCCTTCTCTCCTTCCTTCCTTTCCTTCCCTCCCTCTCCCCTTCCTTCTTTCCTCCATTCTCCCTCTTCCTTCCTCTTCCTTCCTTCCTTTCTCCCCATTCACCCTTTCCTTCTCTCCTTCCTTTTCCCTCCCTCTCTCCCCTTCCTTCTTTTCTCCATTCTCCCTCTTCCTTCCTTCCTTTCTCCCCCTTCACCCTTTCCTTCTCCTCCTTCCTTTTCCCTCCCTTTCTCCCCTTCCTTCTTTCCTCCATTCTCCCTCTTCCTTCCTCTTCCTTCCTTTCTTTCTCCCCATTCACCCTTTCCTTCTCTCCTTCCTTTTCCCTCCCTCTCTCCTTCCTTCTTTCCTCCATTCTCCCTCTTCCTTCCTTCCTCTTCCTTCCTTCCTTTCTCCCCATTCACCCGTTCCTTCTCTCCTACCTTTTCCCTCCCTCTCTCCCCTTCCTTCTTTCCTCCATTCTCCCTCTTCCTTCCTTCCTCTTCCTTCCTTTCTTTCTCCCCATTCACCCTTTCCTTCTCTCCTTCCTTTTCCCTCCCTCTCCTTCCTTCTTTCCTCCATTCTCCCTCTTCCTTCCTTTCTCCCCCTTCACCCTTTCCTTCTCTCCTTCCTTCCCTTCCCTCCCTCTCTCCCCTTCCTTCTTTCATCCATTCTCCCTCTTTCTTTCTTCCTCTTCCTTCACCCTTTCCGTCTCTCCTTCCTTTTCCCTCCCTCTCCCCTTCCTTCTTTCCTCCATTCTCCCTCTTCCTTCTTCTTCCTTCCTTTCTTTCTCCCCTTCACCCTTTCCTTCTCCTTCTCTCCTTCCTTTCCTTCCCTCCCTCTCTCCCCTTCCTTCTTCCCTCCATTCTCCCTCTTGAGTAGGTGGATCTGTTACAACTTCTCCGAAGGAAGGGAAACCCCCAGGCGGCCGCTGCAGCACCCAGGAACATGGCGGAGGAGGCAGAGGCCGCAGCGCTGCGAAGAGGCGGCACAGCTTCCCTCTTTGCGAGCGCCGCGGCCTCTGCCTCCTCCGCCATGTTCCTGGGTGCTGCAGTGGCAGGAACATGGCAGAGGAGGCAGAAAGGACGCAGCGCCGCGGCTTCCCTCCACCTCCTCACCCTCGCCGGTGCCGCCGAGCCTAACGTCACCCAGCCCTGCCAAAAAGGGGCGGGCGTCGCGCAGGACGCCGGGCATGCACGGCAGGGCGCGAGTGGCGCGGCACCCTCCGCCATGTTCCTGGGTGCTGCAGCGGCCGCCCGGGGTTTCCTTCCTGAGAAGGAAGAGGAAGGAAGGTAAGCTCCCGGGCGGCCGCTGCAGCACCCAGGAACATGGCGGAGGGCGCCGAGCCGCTCTGTGAAGGAAGGAGCGGCACCCGCGTGAGCGACAAACAGGCGGGGGGAAGTCCCGCCCCTAGGGCATCTGACATGGCTTCTCTCCGCCTCCTCCTTACTCGCGTCGGCGGCGCCCCTCCTTCCTTCACTGCGCAGGCGCAGAAGCAAGCGCCTGAAGATCAAACTTTTTTTAAAAAAAAATTATTTTGGGGGGGTCCAGACCTGCCGCGCCCTTCCCCATGGCTGCCGCCCTAGGCCATGGCCCAGGGTGGCCTTATGGGTAATCCGGGCCTGGTACCACACAGTTAAACAGGAATAACTCTTTCAAACAGGAACAGAGCAGGCTTTGTGTTTGGTTGCAACATAGAAGAGCATTGAGGGTCATAAATGTGGCGAAACTCCCCTTTCCTTGCGCAGCCCTGGGTTTTCCCCAGCTTGGCACCAGCTCGGCAAATAAAAGGCTGCAAACGACACAAGGTGCCATTGTAATGCAGAAGGAAGGACTATTTCAGTAGCGGGGGTGATGCCACATCAGTAGCAGGATATGGGCCCAACCCCTGGCGCTCTCTGTCTGTTGTTTACCAAGTGAGCGCGCGCTCACGTGATCAGCCGGCCATCAGATTGATTTTATTTATTTTATTTATTTACTAGCTTGGGGACCCGGCGGTGCCCGGGGATATTTGAGAAGTGCCATGCAGTACTTCTGCCATGCATACAATGCAGTCTGGGTGAGTGCGCCTCTTAATGTGGGCTATAATAAGCAAGGAGAAGCGTCACAGGTATATTCAAAGCATTTATCAAAAACCAGCCCCAGAGGATCTTCAACTTGTGAAGCCCTGATGACAACCTATTTTGGAACGCTCCGCTGCTTGACCTCTGTGTAGCCACCTCGTAATTGCCCTGACGAAGCGAAACCCGCTAAACGGCAAAACGCTCTGGTGCCAAGTCACTCTAAGCCGTTGGCAAGACTTCCACCATCGGTGTGAAGGTCCATTGCCCTGTGTGCTTCACCACATTGGCAGAGGCTCCCCGCAACTACGAGGGAACCCCTCGCGCCATTCATGCGACGAGATTGGCAAGACTTCCACCATCGGTGTGAAGGTCCATTGCCCTGTGTGCTTCACCACATTCCAATTAACACACTGAAAATAGGAAAAGGTCTAACAAATCCAAAACTCTCAGGCAATATATGCATCCAACCAATATGACTTAAAGGTACAGATCCTCTGTGCAATGAGGGAGCAGATGGCCCGCATCGCGCGGCGTCCCGAAAGGAGAGCTGGAAAAGGGTCACCCAACAGTTGTGGTCAGATCTATCTTTGATGATATGGATTACATTGCATAGACATATACTTTCTTTTTGAAGCCACAGTTGAGTCTGTGATGATCCCTCCCGCCCTGAAGAAGGACCCTTGAGGTCCGAAACGGGACCCAGCGCTAACCCCCGTAGGCGTTTGTGCTTCCAACTGTTGGGTGACCCTTTTCCAGCTCCTCCTTTCGGGACGCCGCGCTGCGGGCCATCTGCTCCCTCATTGCACAGAGGATCTGTGCCTTTAAGTCATATTGGTTGGAGCGCCGGGAGCTACCAGCGTCTCCTGGAGGCCTGCAACTGCGGCTTGCCCTCACGGGCTTATGAGCCTGATACCTTTGTACGGAGAAATCCTTCCATAGAAGTGGTTGGGGATGCCCGACTCATTTGAGTAGGGGCACATTCCATCATTGTTTTGTTTACGGGCTTTTGGGCCAGTGAGTTTATGACTTACGGCATTCCGTCATACGGATTACCTGCGTCATCACGCTTTCCTCCTCCTGCTACGCATTGGGGACACTGTCGCTATCTGTTGACGTCACGCGCATAGAGAGTTTGCTGATCCATGCTGGAACGCCACCGGGCCGGCTGGGGAGGCGGTGCACATCATTCAAACACAGTGGGTATTTACCCTGGACAGGACAGTCCGTTTACACCTATATCTGTCTACTATCCAAGCTCTTGGGTGATGTATTAGATGTATCACATTGCTTATTGCACTACATTGATATTGAGCGTACAGGAGTGTATGTTTATATTGTTTACTTACATCTTCCACCATTGTGTGCTTTATTATATGCTATCCTTCCCCATTTCCCACTTTACTGATGTATTGTTTATGCATTTGCATATGTATTGCTTGACATTGAGTCACTGATATTGATTATATTTGAGATTGTCTCATGTTATTCATGTATGATTCATGTATAATTGTTATGATAATTGCTGTACTGGGTTACCACTCAGTTTCCTCTTGCTATTAATATAGTATATTTTGCATATATTGCCTGACAGTTTTGGATTTGTTAGACCTTTTCCTATTTTCAGTGTCTTAATTGGATTGATTGTACACAGTCCCTCCTTGTTGTGATCAGTGCTTCACCACATTGGCAGAGGCTCCCCGCAACTACGAGGGAACCCCTCGCGCCATTCATGCGACGAGATTTTCGTTTGCAGCAGCCTTGCGACTCTAACTTTACTTTACGGCTACAAGCCGGCTGAACTCCGGGACTTCGCGGCTCACCTCCCCCCGCGCGTCCCTGTCTCTGAGTGAGTACCCACACGGAATCGTTGGACCCCCAACCCCATGTGTAGACCTAGGACACGTCAATACTCTCACTGTGTCCCACCTCCTGCAAACAGCAAAAAAACCTTTTCGCTATTAGCGCCAGAGAAGCCGCGGCTTGACCGCCTCGCACTCCCAGGCATTTACCCGGGTTTTTGCGTCCTTCCAACACACCCCCAGGGTACTCATATGTGTAGCCCAACCAGATATATGTATTAATATGTGTTGAACGATTATTCAGACTGTGTATTGTTTCCCTTACGGATGTATATTATGTACTATCTATAAGACCTAATATTGAATGTGTTGCCCTTCCTTTACCTGTCTATGCTTCCACTGACGATATATGCTATATGCCTTGAGTTATGTATCTTTGTAATACGTAGACTGTATTTGCACATATGTGTTTTTGATAAATGCTTTGAATATACCTGTGACGCTTCTCCTTGCTTATTATAGCCCACATTAAGAGGTGCGCTCACCCAGACTGCATTGTATGCCTGTACTGCATGATATTTCTTAAATTTTGTGGTTTGCTTTCACTATTTGTTTGTATATATTGGGCAAGCACCCCTGCCTTGTGCTTCTGTGCAGCAGGATGTAGAGTGGGTCATGGGGGCTCTGTGTGCCAAGTTTGGTCTTGATCCATCATTATTGGGAGTTGTAGTGGTATCATGAAATTACTGAAGGTACTGCAAGTCCCATCATCTGTGGTCCACCCTCCCCCAAAGTGTAGTAGGATGTAGAGTGGGTCATGGGGGCTCTGTGTGCCAAGTTTGGTCTTGATCCATCATTATTGGGAGTTGTAGTGGTATCATGAAATTACTGAAGGTACTGCAAGTCCCATCATCTGTGGTCCACCCTCCCCCAAAGTGTAGTAGGATGTAGATTGGGTCATGGGGGCTCTGTGTGCCAAGTTTGGTCTGTGTGGGTGAATGAATGAGGGTTGTATTGTTTTTAGGAAGTGAGTGAAGGTACTTCAAGTCCCATCATCCGTGGTCTGTTTCACACGGAACTGCACCAGGATGTTGAGTGGGTCATGAGGGCTCTGTGTGCCAGGTTTGGTGTTGATCAGTCATTGGATTAGGTTTGTAGCAGTCTTGGAAAGTGAGGGAAGGTACTGCAAGTCCCATCGTCCATGCTATGCCCCTGTCCAAACTTCAGTAGGATGTAGAGTGGGTCATTGGGCTCTGTGTGTCAAGTGTGGTCTTTATCGGTGTTTGGTGAGGACCGCAGGGGTCTGTGGGAACAGAGGGATGTGAAAGTACTACAAATCCCATCATCCATTGTCAGTCCTCCCCTGAACCTCACCAGGATGTGAAGGCAGTCATGGGGGTTATGTGTGTCAAGTGTGGTATCGATCAGTAATTGGATGAGGGTCGTAATGGACTTGGGAAGTGAGTAGAGGTACTTCAAGTCCCATTATCCATGGTCCACCCTACTCCAATCTGCACAAGGACGTAGAGTGGGTCATGAGGGCTCTGTGTGGCAGGTTTGGTGTTGATCAGTCATTGGATTAGGTTTGTAGCAGTCTTGGAAAGTGAGTGAAGGCACTGCAAGTCCCATCATCCATGGTCCACCCTCCTCCGAACTGCACCAGGACGTAGAGTGGGTCATGGGGGCTGTGTGTGCTAAGTGTGGTCTGTATTGGTCCTTTTTGGTGGCCTCAGTGGTCTGTGGGAACCAAGTGTTTGAAAGTACTACAAATCCCATAATCCGTGGGTCATGTCCCCCGAACCGCACCAGGATGTAAAGGGGGTCAAGGAGGTTATGTGTACCAAGTTTGGTGCAGGTCCATCACCCGTGCTGGTCGCTGTGGCCTGTGAAAGTGGCAGCCAATCAGAAAGCTGCCACATATCCTTCCGCCCTCCGGACACATACATACAAACATTCCGCTTTATAAGGTATACAGATTATTTCGATTTATATACCCCCCCTTCCCAAAAAGGCAAAGGGTGGTTCACAACAGTGAATACACAACACAACGCAGTTAAAACCAGATAAAAAAGGTGCGCTGCTGAGTCGATGACAATCTTGAGTGATGGAACCTCCAGTAGGTTCTGACCCATGGACCGTAGTGGTCTCTGGGGCATGTGCAGAGAGAGGCGGTCCTTCAGGTACACTGGCCCCAGGCCATGCAAGGCCTTAAAGGTTAACACCAGCACTTTGAAGGCAATCCAGTGCTCGATGGGGAGCCAGTGCAAGCGCTGGAGGACTGGTTTGATGTGGCATGTTAGTCAGGGGCGGTCCGTCCATGTAAGCAACCTACGCGGCCGCGTGGGGCGCCATCATGGATGGGCGCCGCCGAAGTGGAACTCACTGCTGCAGGCAGCAGCAGGGATTGGCGCTGGCCGCGCCGCCGAAGCAGAACTCCTTGCTGCTCCCTGCAGCAGCTTCGGAGCATCTTGAAAATGTCCCGCGCATGCTCAGAAGCTGCTGCAGGCAGCAGCAGGGATCGGCGCTGGCCGCGCCGCTGAAGCGGAACTCCCTGCTGCTGCCTGCAGCAGCTTCTGCCCATGCGCAGAAATGTCTGTGCATTACGGAGGCAGTAATTCGAGGCAGTGCAGTGGCAGCGGCGGGACCAAGTGACGCAGCGGCGGCGGGGGGTGCCAAAATTTTCTTCGCTTACCCCCCTGGAATAGGTGAGGCTGCCCTTGATGTTAGTGTCACTCCAGCCCGCAGTCGAGCCGCAGCGTTTTCCACCATCTTCAGTTTCCGGATTACCGACAAAGGAAGGCCAATGTAAAGGGTGTTACAGTAGTCCAGTCTCAAGATGACCGTGGCCTGGATTAGGTCGCCACCAGAAAGGTAGGGCGCCTGCCGCCTCGCCTGGCACAGATGGGAAAACACTGCTCTGCTCACGGCGGAGACCTGAGCCTCCATCGTCAGCAGAGGGTCCAGTTGGATCCCCGGGCTTTTAACCAGGGCCGACGGGCTAACCACCTCACCGTCCATTATTGGCAGCCGGAGCTCTCTCCCCCGGGGGCGACCCAGCCACAGGACCTCCGTCTTCGATGGGTTCACCTTCAACCTGCTGGCCCATAGCCACCCAGTCACGGCTTCCAGGCACTGATGGAAATAATCGGGTACAGAGTCCGGCCGGCCTTCCGTCCTCAGTACCAGCTGGGTGTCCTCCGCGTACTGGTGACACTCCAGACCAAAACTGCGCACCGGTTGGGCCAGTGGGCGCATGTAGGTGTTAAATAATAGAGGGGAGAGGATAGTCCCTTGGGGGACCCCACAGTTAAGGGGGACCCTTTCCGAGACCATCCCTCCCCTCTCCACCCGTTGTCCCCGACCTTGGAGAAAGGAGGCCACCCATTTAAGGGCGGATCCCCTCACTCCCGTCACGGCTAAACGGTGGATCAATAGAGAAATGCTGCCGTGAGGTCCAATAACACGAGCAGCGCTGACCCGCCTTGGTCCAACTGGCAGCGCAGCTGGTCTGTGATGGAGACCAGCACAGTCTCCGTCCCGTGCCCAAAGCGGAAGCCGGACTGGAAGGGATCCAATCCGGCAGAGTCGTCCAAGAACCGCTGCTGCTGTCCCGCTGCTGCCCTCTCAATCACCTTGTGCAAAAAGGGAGGGGGGTTCACCAACAACAATGAGAGCAATGAGGAGCAAACAACTAGGAATAAACAATGCTGTTGTATTGAACAAATAAATTGCAATATGCAGGTATACAACTAACCAGTCATGGTACAATGTAAATACAAGAAATCATACATGTGTGCGGGGAAATGATTCCCCAAAGCGTCCTCACGCTTTATGAGCCCAAACAGGGAATGCCTCTGCAAACACAAATAGATAGCCCACAGGCCAGTCTCTTTCCCGCAAACGGGGGACCTAAGTCCAAATCAAAGAGTGCCAAGGGAGGGGTGGAGAGATGTAGAAGGAAGATCCAAGCAGAGGGGATTCCAGGGTCGACGATAAGGGGTATCCAAGCGTCGTATCGTTTCGCCTTGGGCGGCTTCTTCCGGACCCAGGACTCGAAGGCGACACAAGGTCGCAGCTGGAGGATTTGGAAACAATGATACAGTAAAATAACAATAAGTACATGGCCCCATGGCAAACCCACCGGGAAAGAAAAGCAGTACATACCAATTCTCAAAATAATTCAGATATAAATGGCTACATGCCAATGGTCAAATCGCGGACAAGTACAGGAGTGAAAGTAAGTGATTTATAGGCGGTGCAAGCACAGATAGCCAATCAACAGAAACAGGTGTTCTAATGAAAATTACAGTTCATTCAAATTAGCAATTCATTTAATGTTAATTTGTCATTAAGCCCATGGGGGGACTCGCATTTTAATCGGATTATCCAATCCCTTTCAAGCTGCAGCAACCGTTTTTTCACATCAATGTTTTCAAAAATTTTGAAAACGGTTGTACATACGGTACAAACCGGGGCAGAATTAGGATTTATAACGAACACTACTGCAGACTTTCTTATTAATTATCACCCCGCCGTCCCAAAATTCTACCTCCTGCCCAAGACGCATAAAGGAATTGTCCCGCTTCCCGGTCGGCCAATCATCGCGGCCACGGGGGGTCTTCTGCAACCCCTCGCGGTCTTTTTGGATACTTTCCTCCAGATTTTTGTTCCTTTAACCCCCACATACGTCAGAGACACTGGTGAATCATTTCCCCGCACACATGTATGATTTCTTGTATTTACATTGTACCATGACTGGTTAGTTGTATACCTGCATATTGCAATTTATTTGTTCAATACAACAGCATTGTTTATTCCTAGTTGTTTGCTCCTCATTGCTCTCACTCTCAATCACCTTGCCCAGGAACGGTAAGTTCGAACCTGGGCAGTAATTGGAGGGAACCGAGCCATCTAGACCCGGTTTCTTCAGCAGCGGACTTACCATCGCCTCTTTCAAACTCTCTGGAAAAACTCCTTGCTCAAGAGAGCTGTTTACTATATTCAACAGAGGTCCACGTAACCCCTCCCAGCAAGATCTAACAAGCCAGGAGGGGCACGGGTCGAGGGAGCAAATTGTTGGTCTAGCTCAGGGCTGTCCAACTTCTACCGGCCCAGGGGCCTGAATTCCGGTCACTGATGACCTGGGGGGGCCGTAGGGTCTGCCCTCGCCTCCAGCTCCGCCCCCCGGCTTACTACTCATAAGAGGCGTGCATACAGTCAAATATAATCTTTTACTAACATTAAATGCAGGGTGGGCATTCAAATACACAATTACATAATAATAATAACATAAAGGTTAGCCTACCTTCCCAAACGCTCGGGATCCAGGAGCAGCCGGACCACGAGCAGAGGCGACGACCGAGTGAGGCAGCAGCCGGGAAGTTACAAATCACGTCTGCGTGGGCCGCAGGGATTAAGTAGCCGAGATTTCGGCAACAGGAGTATCGGGAGACTACGGAAGCCACACGGGATTTCGCTCTCAACGCAGGCGAGATTTCGCGTTGAGAGCGAAATCCCGTGTGGCTTCCGTAGTCCCGTGATACTTGCTGCAAAACCCGGAAGTGGGTAATTTTAAAAATATTTTAATTTTATTTATTTATTTTTTATTAAAAAGCTTAGGGGGCCGTAGGGAAGGGGCTGGGGGCCGTATACGGCCCCCGGGCCGGCAGTTGGACAGCCCTGGTCTAGCTGCAGCAATGATCTTGTCAATCGCCCCTACGTCCAGCAGATGGAATTGGTCGAAGGTAGGCCCACCGAGTGGGAGCGAAGCCCCACCCCCGGGGCCACTGCCGGGCATGCGCGGCACTCACGAACATGGCAGAGGAGGCAGAGGCGCTCATGCCCTCTTGCTGTGCATGCCCGGCAGCGGCCCTGGGTTGGGGCTTCCTTCCACCTCCTCGCGGCACGCCCTCCTTCCTTGAGTCAAGGAGGAGGGAAGCCCTGCCCCTGGGACCACTGCCAGGCATGCACAGTAAGAGGGCATGAGCGCCTCTGCCTCCTCCGCCATGTTCCTGGGTGCCGCGCATGTCCGGCCGCGGCCCCGGGGGCTTCCCTCTGCCTCCTCCTCCTCGCGCCCTGCTTCCTTGACAAGGGGGCGGGGCGATGGTGAGTGGGGGGCGCCATTCCCTCCTCCCCCGCCCCCTCGCAGCGCTCTCCCTCGCCCTCCCCCGAGAGAGAGTCATCTCCATGCCGCATGTTGCGGTTTTGTTTCAACATTTTTTTTTGGTCCGTGTGAGGACAGTGAGTTTGCTGGTTGTACTTCGGGTGTTGCTGTTTGGCTCCAGCACCCGGAGCTCACACCCCAAAAAATCCTGGTGCCAAAGCGACGGCGGCGGGCACCACCTCGCTGACGTTCGCATCTGGGAGGAAGCCCCGTCTCGGTATCCAGTGTCACTGTAGTGGCTCCCAGAATGCTCTGGGGGAGCTCTGCTGCTCCGCTTCCAGGGCCCGGAAATCCTTGATGAAGACTGCCGGAGTCGAGATCCTCAGAAGACACCGCCTTCGTCTCCTCCCCGCTCGTCGGCCACGCTTGAGACTGCGACCTCTAGAGTTTTGTTGGGGGAAAGGCCCAACGGTGGCCTCCTCCTCGGCATCCCCAAGGTCGGAGAAGGAAGAGGAAGGAAGGAAAGCTCCCAGGCGGTCGCTGCAGCACCCAGGAACATGGCAGAGGGCGCCGAGCCGCTCACGCCCTGCCGCGCATTTGTCCTTCGGAAGCCCGCCTCGCGTTCCCTCGTTCCCGCAAGGCCCCGTGGGGATGCTGGCAAGCGGGAATGGGAGCGCGAGGCGGGGCCTGAGCCCTCCTCGCCTCCCTCGTTCTCGCAAGGCCCCGGGGTGCCAGCAGCAGGAGCGAGTGAGCGTGAGGCGGGCCGTCGGAACCCCTGCCTCGTGTCCCCGCGTTCCCGCAAGGCCCCGCGGGAGGTGCCGGCAGCGGGAACGAGTGAGCGTGAGGCGGGGCCGTCCGGAAACCCTGCCTCACATTCCCTCATTCCCGCAAGGCCCCGCGGGAGTAGCCAGCAGCGGGAACGAGGGAGCGCGAGGTGGGGCCTTCGGAAGCCCCTCCTCGCGTTCCCTCGTTCTCGCAAGGCCCCGCGGGAGGTGCCAGCAGCAGGAACGAGTGAGCGTGAGGCGGGGCCGTCCGGAAACCCTGCCTCGTGTCCCCTCGTTCCCGCAATGCCCCGCGGGAGGTGCCGGCAGCGGGAACGAGTGAAGGCGTGGCGGGGCCGTCCGAAACCCTGCCTCACATTCCCTCATTCCCGCCAAGGCCCGCGAGAGTAGCCAGCAGCGGGGAACGAGGGAGAGCGCGAGGCGGCTGAGCCCCTCTCGCGTTCCCTCATTCTCGCAAGGCCCCGCGGGAGGAGCCAGCAGCGGGAACGAGGGAGCGCGAGGCGGGGCCTTCGGAAGCCCCCTCCTCGCATTCCCTCGTTCTCGCAAGGCCCCGCGGGAGGAGCCAGCAGCGGGACCGAGGGAGCGCGAGGCGGGGCTTCGGAGCCCCTCTCGCATTCCCTCGTTCCCGCAAGGCCCCACGGGAGGAGCCAGCAGCGGGAACGAGGGCGCGGGCGGGGCCCTTCGAAGCCCGCCTCGCGTTCCCTCGTTCCCGCAAGGCCCCGCGGGAGGAGCCAGCAGCGGGAACGAGGGAGCGCGAGGCGGGGCCTTCGGAAGCCCCTCCTCGCGTTCCCTCGTTCTCGCAATGCCGAGCCCTGCCTCGCGTTCCCTCGTTCTCGCAAGGCCCCGCGGGAGGTGCCGGCAGCGGGAACGAGTGAGTGTGAGGCGGGGCCGTCCGGAAACCCTGCCTCACGTTCCCTCATTCCCGCAATGCCCCGCGGGAGGAGTCGGCAGCGGGAACAAGTGAGCGCAAGGCGGGGCCGTCCGGAAACCCTGCCTCGCGTTCCCTCGTTCCCGCAAGGCCCCGTGGGGGGAGTCGGCAGCGGGAACGAGTGAGTGTGAGGCGGGGCCGTCCGGAAACCCTGCCGGCAATGCCCCGGGGGAGGAGCCGGCAGCAGGAACAAGTGAGCGCAAGGCGGGGCCGTCCGGAAACCCTGCCTCGCGTTCCCTCGTTCCCGCAATGCCCCGCAGGAGGAGCCGGCAGCGGCAATGCAAAAAAAAAAAAGTTACAGTGGGCCCTTCCAGCCAGGCTCTATAGCCGAGGTTCCGATCCCAGGTTTTCTGTTTGTCCCAGATTATCTGGCAGTGCGGACTCATGCTCGCATAATCCACATTAAAGCAGAAAACCAGACATGGGTTGCTGGGGTATAGGGCTGATCTGGACACTATTATTTTTTGGTCCCTCTGCTTTCCTTTTTAGCTCCAGCCAAAGGACTTGACCAGCCGAGATCCACAGAATCCGATCCAGTATGTGTATTTGGAAGCCGTTTCCCCGCATTTTACGAAAGAGAAGAAAATGCCGGTTTCCTACGACAATGGGTTCCTCTTCGTCCAGACGGACAAACCGATTTACACTCCGGATCAGAGAGGTAAAGGCTTCCCCATTCAGTAGCTGCTGGTCTGTGTTGTTTCTGCGACCCCCCTCCAGGTTGAGATACACAGACCTGGATAGTCGTCAGTTGGTGCATAAGCTGCAAAATGTATGACGATGTTGCTTTGCTTTGCGTCAATGTTTGTCAATTATTATTATTACTCTCCCTGCAGTCAAAGTCCGGTTGTATTCTCTGAATGAAGAGCTGAGGCCGGCGCGAAGAGCAGCCACCCTGACCTTCGTGGTAAGTCCAGCCCAAGAAAGGGAAACCAAATGCAAAACTATCATCGTTACTGTGTTGACAATGTTCCAGAAGCATTCTCTCCTGACCTTTCACCCCACATCTATGAAAGGAACAGGGCCGGATTACCCATAAGGCCACCTGAGGCCCTGGCCTAGGGCGGCAGCCATGGGAGGGGCGGCAGGTCTGGACCCCCCAAAATAAAATAATTTTCTTTCGATCTTGGGCGCCTGCAAGTGAAGGAAGGAGGGCGGGACCGATGCGAGCGAGGAGGAGGCGGAGGGAAGCCACGTCAGGCGCGGACTTCCCCCGCCTGTTCGTCGCCGCAGGCGCTGCTCCTTCCTTCACATAGCAGCTCGGCTCCGGGCGCCTCCGCCATGTTCCTGGTGCTGCAGCGGCCGCCTGAGCTTACCCTCCGTCCTCTTCCTTCTCCAAAGGAAGGAAACCCCGGGCGGCCGCTACAGCACCCAGGAACATGGCGGAGGGCGCCACGCCGCTCGTGCCCTGCCGTGCATGCCCGGCGTCCTGCGCCGCGCCTGCCCCTTTTCGGCGGGGCTGGGTGACGTCAGGCTCGGCAGCCGCGGCGAGGCGAGGAGGTGGAGGGGAACCGCGCCGCCGCATCAGCTTGTGCCTCCTCCGCCATGTTCCTGCCACTGCAGCACCCAGGAACATGGCGGAGGAGGCAGAGGCCGCGGCGCTCACGAAGAGGGAAGCCAGAATTGGCAGAATTGGGGGGGGGGGGCCGATTTGGACCCCTCAAAATAATTTCTTTTTTAAAAAAAGTTCAATCTTTGGCGGTTCTGCGCCTGTGGCGCAGGGCACCATAGACTCTCAGAGGCAGTTCCGCTGCCTCCGCGAATCTATGGCCCCCTCGTGCAGGCGCAGAAGCGCCCAATGATCGCTCCCCTTCTAAAGCCCTCCTCCCAAAGCGCGGCATGCCGCCTGCCTCGGATTTCGCCACTTCTGAGGCGGCCGGCATGTCCCGGCCCCGGGAAAGGAGGGGGCGAACTGCGGGGAGATGCTCCCTCTGCTCGCCCCTCCCTCCCAAGGTCGCGGCATGTCGCCCGCCTCAGAAGTGGCGAAATCTGAGGCGGCCGGCATGTCACGGCCCCGGGCGGGAGGGGCGACCCGCGGGGGAGCTCCTCACAGCTCACCCCCTTTCTCCCAAGGCCGCGGCATGCCGCCCGCCTCAGATTTCTCGCGATTTCGCCACTTCTGAGGAAGCCGGCATGTCACGGCCCAGGGAGGGGGCGAGGCAGGGAGGCCCCGCCCTTGCGGCCACTGCCACGCATGCGTGCAGCATCCGCAGCATCCGCTCAGGGTAGGGCTTTCCTTCCTCCTCCTCGCGCGGGGCGGACCCGGGGAGTGGCGGGGGGGGCGGGGGCGGAGCCGGTGGCTGGGCAGAGCTGGGGGCGGGGGCAGTGCCTTTGGCCTTGGGCAGCCAAAGGCCATGATCCGGGCCTGGAAAGGAATCCTCAGAGCTTGTGAGAAACGTTGGAAGCGAGGCAAGTGGGGTTTATATATCTCCAGGGTGGGAGAAAGGACTCTGGCCTGTTGGAGGCAAGTGTGAATGTTGCAATTGGCCACCTTGATCAGCATTGAATAGCTTTGCAGCTTCAAAGCCTGGCTACTTCCTGCCTGGGGGAATCCTTTGTTGGGGAGGTTAGCCGGCCCTGATTGTTTCCTGTCTGGAATGCCCCTGTTTTCTGAGTGTTGTTCTTTATTTAATGTCCTGATTTCCATGAAAATGAAAAAAATCTGGCTACCAGTTATTACCTATCTATTATTATTAATAATATTATTCCTTTTATTGGTGTATTTGGCCACGCTGTGTCCCGGCTCGAGCCGAAAGAGAGGCGGGTAATAAAGACAAATTTATTATTATTATTAAACACTAGCTGAACCCGGCACGCGTTGCTGTGCCCTATGTTGGTGATGTGAGAATGTCAGGGTATGTATGGTTTTGTAGTGTTGTGATTATGTTTGTTGTGTGTATTTGTATGTGTGTGTATGTGTTTATAGTTGAAGGTGTGTTTGCTCTTTTGGTGTTTTGTGTGCATGTGTGTGTTTTGGTTTTGGGGATTTTTTTCTTCTTCTGTGTGTGTATATATATGTGTGTGTTTGTATTGTTCTTGGTTTTTTTTGTGTGTGTGTAGTTATCTGTGTGTGTTTTGTGTTTGTTTATGTGTATATATTATTGTTTGTTTGTATATGTATATTTATGTATGTGTATATATGGAGAGGTGGGGATGTGTGTTTTTTTGTGTATGTGTTAGTGTGGATGTGTTTATTTAGTGGTGTGGAGATTTTTGTGTTTGTATGTGGTTGTGTTTTTATATGTGTTTGTATGTGGGTTTTTTAAATGTTGTTTTGTTGTGATGTGTGTGTGTGTGTGTGTGTATGTGTAGAGGAGGCCGAAGAGGATGGCGATGGGGATCCGCTCGGTTTCCTTACCCCGCGGCCCTCTCCTCGGGGTCGTTTCCGCTGTTCGAAGAGGAGGGCGCTGGGAGATGGCTCCCTCGGCCTCGTCCCCGGGCAGCGGAATGGAGGCTGCGGAGGGTTGGAGGAAGCGGCCTTGGCGGAGAGGGCTGTGCGCGGCATTGTGGGCTACTTCTTGTGTGTTTTCCCGTCCGGCTGCCAGTGGGAGGCGTCCCAGCGTCCCGCCTCCATGCGCGCCTTTGAAGGTAAAGTCAACTATATCTCCCAGAAGTCTCCGCGCCGGCCGCTGGGAAACGGGCCGGCGCGGAGCTTTCTGGGAGGTGTAGTTGAGTTACCTTCCAGTCGCCGCATGGAGACGGGTCTCGGGAACGCCTTTCCCGCTGTGTTCTCGGCCGCGGCGCCGTCCTTGGCCTTCTGGCCCTCTCCTCAGGGCTAAGGATGCGGCGGAGAAGGCGGGCAAGGCGGCTGCCGGGTGTCCCGTGTTCAGGAGCGGCATGGAAGCGGCGGAGGAGGTGGGCATTGCGGCGGTGGCAAGGGGGCGGGTTCTGGATTGTGTTGTGTTTTGTGACGTGCTGTTGGTGGCCATTTTGTGTTTATGGGGTTGTGCGCATGCGTAGCAATGTTGTTTTGTGGAAATGTTTTGGGGGGGGTTATGTTGTGTTTTGGGGTGTTTTTGTGGGTGGGTGATGTACCTCGTGGTGGGGATGAGTGGCCCTGGGTTTTGTTGTGGGTGTGGGGAATGTAGTTTTGGCGTGCATTTGCCCCTTTGCACGACCATTTCCCTTTTATATATATAGATTAACAAGCTCCTTTTCGCTCTTTTTTAGGATCCAGAAGGAGTAGAAGTGGATATAATAAAGGAAGACGACGTCACCGGCATCATATCTTTCCCCGACTTCAAAATTCCTCCATATCCTAAGTAAGAATATTCTTAAAAATGCAAAATGTATATATACACATACACACACACATACATATATACATACGTGTGTGTGTTCTGTTTATTTGTGCGGACCTCATAACTCAAAAACCACTGGACAAAATGACACCAAATTTGGCCACAAGATGCCTACCAACGCAAGGAGTGACTTTCACTCATAAACCCCTGCGAAAAACTTTCAAAAACCCCCAAAAGCTAAATGTATAATCCTATGTATAATCCTTTGCCCCCCTCCGATGGACACATTGAGCATTGCGCCCTCTTGTTCTGGCTCTCAACTGAAGCCTCAGAGGCCCATTTGGCCCAGGACTCCTATGTGTAATCCTTTGCCCCCCTCCAGTGGACCCATCGAGCATTGCGCCCTCTTGGTATTCTGCCCCTCCATTGAAACCTTATAGGCGCCTATCTGCCCAGGACTCCTATGCGTAATCCTTTGCCACCCTCTGGTGGACACATCGAGCATTGCGCCCTCTTGGTATTCTGCCCCTCCATTGAAGCCTTATAGGCGCCTATCTGCCCAGGACTCCTATGCGTAATCCTTTGCCGCCCTCTGGTGGATGCATTGAACATTGCACACTCTTGTTATTCTGCCCCTCCATTGAAGCCTTATAGGCGCCTATCTGCCCAGGACTCTTATGGCGTAATCCTTTGCCGCCCTCTGGTGGATGCATCAA
>JARBWK010001265.1:0-20171 GCA_030556195.1 Anolis apletophallus | reverse complement strand
GTGCGGAGGGAAGAAATGCGCATCAAACTGGGTGTTCTCTGTGTGAGAACTGGGGCGAAAGGCGGACCTTGGCATAGCGCCTTCTCTGATGGCCAAGGGAGTGCTGCAAGGTAGAGATAGGTCCCTAAAGGCGGACCGTTAATGCAGCTGTCGCCCCAGTTCTCATTTATTTATTTATTATTTATTTATTTAGACTTGTTAGTCGCCACTCCCGTACAGCTCGGGGCGACTTACAAAGTCACTGGGAGAGACCAGTGGGCATACAATACATCAGTGTTTCTCAACCAGTGTGCCGTAGCACACTAGTGTGCCGTGAGCGATCATCAGGTGTGCCATGAGAAAAGCTCTCTGCCCCCCTTCCTCCCCCCCCCTGCCAAACTCCTGCTGCTTGGGAAAGGAGGAGGAAGGAGCCGCGGCGAAGAAAAAGAAGAAGGGCCGGGCGCCGCCTCCTTCGGCCGTTTCCCCAGCCAGCCTCCAATCCGCCATGACTCCCGCCACGACTCGCACCCCTCGCTCGCTGCAGCCGTGCGGAGGAGTTGCCCTGCCCACTGAAGCCCGTCCACCGCTCATGCTTCTCCTCTGTGGGAGAACTGAAGCCAGGGGAGGCGGGGCATGGCACGGCCTGGCTCCGCCCCTTCCCCTCGGCTTCAGCGCTCCCACAGCCGCCAGCCTTGAGGGCAGTGCCAAGCCAGCATTGTGCTGGCTCTGCCACCACTCACTTGGCACTGCCCCCTCAAGGCTGGCGAAGCTGTGGGAGAGAACTGAGCTGGGGAGGGGGGCGGGCATGTGGGCCTGGCTCCGCCCCTCTCCCTGGCTTGGCCCACAGCTGCCCCAAGCCAGCATTGTGCTGGCTCTGCCACCGCTGGCTTGGCACTGCCCCTCAAGGCTGGCAAGCTGTGGGAGAACTGAAGCCAGGGAGGGGCAGGGGCGGGGCATGGTGTGGCCTGGCTCCGCCCCTCCCCAGCTTCAGCGCTCCCACAGCCGCTAGCCTTGAGGGGCAGTGCCAAGCCAGCATTGTGCTGGCTCTGCCACCACTGGGCTTGGCACTTCCCCCTCAAGGCTGGAGCAGCTGCTGGGAGAGCTGAAGCCAGGGGGAGGGGCGGGGCATGGTGTGGCCTGGCTCCTCCCCTGGCTTCAGCACTCCCAGCAGCTGTTCCCAGCAGGTCACCATCCCCCAGCCGTTCTTTACTGTGTTAGAGTGTCATTTTGGTTGGTGGTGTGCCCCCGGATTTTTTCGGCTCAAAAAAGGTTGAGAAACACTGCAATACAGAATACAAGGTATTCTAAAATACAGAAGAACGCACTATAAAAATAGTAAGAAAATTAATACAGCAATGAAATATTATCTAAAGGTCAGGGTTGTGGGAGTACCTACGTAACTCTAAGAGTCTACAGGAAGGTTTGCTAAGACAGAACTAAGGACAGTTCTTACGTCTATGGTCCTCCTTGAGAGGTCGGATTTAGGCTTGCTGAGGTCCAATCTGGACCAGCCGACAGAAGCCAGTCCCCAGAACGTTCTTGTTCTGAAGGCTCTAGCTCTGGGTTTCATTCTGTTAGGTGGGTTAGCTGTGGCCTCTCTCTCGGCATTACTTCGCGAACGAAGATTCAGGAAGAACTCATCCCACGCTTTCTACAAGCACGTTGATGACTAAAAGTCCGCCTTGAAGTGGCCCCCCCTCCCGGTAAGGGTGCCGAACCCATTCTGGTTCGCCCAAGGAGACTTATGGAACCCACCAGGTTCCTGAATGCTCTGAGGGATTTGGAACTCCCCAGCGACTCAGTCGACAGGCAAGTGGACTGTTGGAACACCTCTCTGACCACGGCCTTAGACGAGATCGCCCCAGACGCTCTCTCATCCCCCGTCGAAATCGCGCTCCTTGGTTTTACCGAGGAGCTTCGAGGGATGAAACGGAGGAAGAGACAGACAGTTAGAGGGCATGTGGCGGGATCTCCGTGACGGAGCATCGAAATCAGCTTATAAACAATTTAAGGATGTTTATGAGCGTGCTATCAAGGAGGCCAAAAAGGTCTATTACTCCTCCTTGATAGAGTCGGCCAGTTCACGCCCAGCTCAACTCTTTAGAATAATTCGGTCCCTGACCACAATTCCGACGGTCCTAAACGATAAGGATTTGGCTCCCACAGCTGAGGCTTTCCAGAACTATTTTGCTGACAAGATTTCGACTCTCCGCCGGGACATCCCAGTCACTCTTGATACAGTGGTCGAACTCGAGACTCCGCCGCCACTCGGCGGGCCCACCTTCACCCGTTTCCAATTGCTGGACGCAGCAGCTGTCGATAAGCTACTAGCTGCAGCTAGGCCAACTACTTGCTCCCTCGACCCGTGCACCTCCTGGCTGGTTAGATCTTGCCGGGAGGGGCTCGTAACCCCTGGGCACGATCATAAATAGCTCCCTTGAGCAAGGAGTCTTCCGGGGGATTGAAAGAGGCTATGGTAAGACCGCTGCTGAAGAAGCCGAATTTAGATCTTTCGGCTCCCTCAATTACAGGCGGTTTCCAACTTGCCTTTTCTAGGCAAAGTAATTGAGAGGGCAGCAGCGGATCAGCTGCAGCAGTTCTTAGAAGACACAGCTGGACTTGATCCCTTCCAGTCCGGCTTCCGTATTGGGCATGGGACGGAGACCGTGCTTGCCGCCATTACAGACCAACCGCCGCCAGCTGGACCAGGGTGGGTCAGCCCTGCTTGTTTGTTAGATCTAACAGCAGCGTTTGATACCGTAGATCATGCATTGTTGGCCCACCGTTTAGCCGTGACTGGGGTGAGGGGACTGCCCTTAAGTGGTGGCCTCCTTCCTCCGGGACCAGGGACAACGTGTGGAGAGGGGAGAGGAGGTCTCCGGGAGACTCCCATTAAGTTGTGGGGTCCCCCAAGGGGCCATCCTCTCACCCTTATTATTCAACATTTATATGCGCCCCCTGGCACAGCTGGTTCGCGACTTTGGTCTGGAGTGTTATCAGTATGCGGATGACACCCAGCTTCTGCTGAGAATGGACGGCAGGCAGGATACCGTACCCGATTGTTTCCATCTATGCCTTGAAGCCGTGACTGGTTGGCTGCGTGCCAGCCGGCTGAAGGTGAATCCGTCGAAGATGGAAATCTTGTGGCCCGGTCGCCCTGGGCTGGATGAGTGCCGGTTGCCTACCCTGGATGGCGAGCAGCTCAGCCCGTCATCCCTCGTAAAGAGTTTAGGTGTCCAATTGGACCCTTTGCTGACCATGGAGACTCAGGTCGCCATGGTCAGCAAAAAACTCTTTTACCATCTTCGCCAGGCTAGGCGACTGGCACCCTACCTGTCCAGGGACGACCTGGCCACGGTGATCAGGCGACGGTCATCTCGAGGCTGGACTACTGTAACGCCCTCTCGTGGGCCTTCCCTGTCGACAATCCAGAAACTCAAGCTGGTGCAGAATGCCGCTGCTCGCTGCTGGTGGGAGCACCAGTGAGGGAGCATATTACACCTATTTTACGGCAACTGCACTGGCTTCCTATTGAGTACCGGATTGCCTTCAAGGTGTTGGTGTTAACCTTCAAGGCCTTGCACGGTCTAGGGCCTGAGTACCTAAGGGATAGCCTTACCCCGTACGTTCCCCCGAGACCACTGCGCTCAGAAGAGCAGAACCTGTTGGTTGTTCCATCACCCCGTTCCTGCCACTTGTCCAGTACAAGACAACGGGCCTTTTCTTTTGTGGCTCCCATGTCCTGGAATTCGCTACCCAATCATGTCCGGGCAATACATGAACTTGGTCCTTTTCGAAGAGCCTGTAAGACTGTCTTCTTTAGAACAGCCTTCGGCTGATCCGAATGAAGAGGCTCACCAAGCGACGACATGTAATCAGTTGGCTATGGATTATGACTGTGTTTTTATTGTTTTATCGTTGTACATTTGTATTGTACATTTTATCCTTGTTGTGATCCGCCCCGAGCCTGCTGGGAGGAGCGGAATATAAAATTGACTAATAAATAAATAAATAAAAAGGCCAATCTGAGATAGGCAAGTTTGGTTGCAGAAAGCACAGCAGAAAGTCTCCTTGGATGATGTTGTTTCCAAGTTGTGGTTCTTTCTGCGTTGTCGTTTCTCTTCGAGACTCATTCGACGTGTCTTCTCGAAAGAGGCCGCAGCATTGTGGATAGTGCATCTCCATGCCTCCCGATGTGAGGCCAGGGTGGACCATTGTTGGTAATCAATCTGGCCGAGCCTGAGATGTTGTTTCAGGGAGTCCTTATATCTCTTTTTGGGGGCGCCTCTCTTGCGCTGACCCGTGGCGAGTTCACCATAGAGTAGTATCTTTCGGAGGTGGTGGTCCTCCATCCTAGAGATGTGCCCTGCCCAGCGCAGCTGTGTTCTCAATAGCATGGCCTCAATGCTGGTGATCCCTGCTTGCTCAAGGACAGCCGGTCCAGTGTATATTTAGGATTGTGCGAAGACAGCGCTGATGAAAGCATTCGAGGAGTCGTAGGTGTTGGCGATATATGACCCATGTTTCAGACCCATAGAGGAGAATAGACAGTATGATAGCTCTGTACAAACTGATTTTGGTACTTTGCCTCAGGTTCTTGTTGCTCCAGACTCTTTTGTGAAGCCTTCCAAATGCACTCTATGCCTTTGCTAATCTGTGATCTATCTCTTTGTCAATCTTGGCATCTGAAGAGATGATGCTTTCCAGGTACGTGAACTGCTGAAAGGACTTAAGCACAGATTCGCCTATGCTGACGTGGGGATGATGGTGTTCTTTCTGTGGTGCGGGCTGGTAGAGGACTTCCATTTTCTTCAGGCTGACTTCCAGCCCAAACAGCTCTGCAGCTGCTGCAAAGCAGGATGTGAGGCGCTGCAGGGCTGCTTCTGAATGGGCGACAAGGGCAGCATCGTCAGCAAAAAGCAGCTCACGGACTAGATAGTTTAGAGTCTTAGTGCGAGCCCTCAGACGGCTTAAATTGAACAAGCTGCCATCAGTACGATAGCGTATATATATGCCGTCTTCTTCGAGGTCTGCCGTAGCCTTTTGGAGCATCATGCTGAAGAAGATTGTAAATAGGGTTGGTGCAAGAACACAACCTTGTTTCACTCCATTAGTTATGAGAAAGGGCTCCGAGAGAGCATCACCGTATCTGACTTGACCGCGCTGGCCCTCATGTAACAGGATCATCATTTTGAGGAATTTAGGGGGACATCCTAGTCGTTCCAGGATCTGCCACAGACCTTTTCTGCTCACAGTGTCGAAGGCTTTGGTGAGGTCGACAAATGTTTGTTCTGCTCTCGACATTTCTCTTGCAGTCGTCTGAGGGCAAAAACCATTTCTGTGCTGCTCCTATTAGCTCTGAAGCTGCATTGGCTTACCGGGAGAAGTTCTTCTGCAATAGCAGGAACTCATCTGTTCAGGAGTATCCTTGCAAGGATTTTTCCAGCAATGGAGAGCAGTGTTATACCTCGATAGTTTGAGCAATGTGGCCTCTAGGGTTTTGGTTATTCCCCGAGGCCGCCAGCACACTGTCCTGTGATGCTGCACTGCGCCTCTCTGGGCCGTTGGCTCTTGTCTGTCCCTCCTCCTCCGTCGCCGCTTCCGGTTTCGTTGTTTCCGCTTTGCGTCCTCCATTGGGGTAGACTTCCGGCTGGGTTCGGCGACATCAAGGCCATCCGCCATTATGGGGGGCCTGGTAGCCGTCTGCAAGGGGGGTCTAATGAACCACGCTCACGCCAAGTAGCATTGAAGGAATAGTAGTTTAATAGGTCCTTAATCCAGTGCAGGCAAAGATAGAACTGGCTTCTTCCCGCGCAACAGTCTCTTCAAAACCCCACCGGCCCGCCCCCCTGCTGGGCCCCTCCTTCCCCTGGGCTTGACCATCCGGCTCTCAGCATATCAAAGTTCAGGGAAAGGTGCCTGGCACTTCAAAGGGTGGGCACAGTTCAAAGGCCGCCAGATGCTGCTGTTATCTGATGGCGCGCGGGGCTTGGTCCGTTAGAATAACATAGCGCCCCCCTCCGAAAAGCTGGCGACCTGCAAGGGAGAGAAGAACAGAGGGAAGGGAGAGAAATCAGGGTCCCGGCTTGGATGGGAAGGCAGCATGAAAGGCTTTCAGCAATCTTGGGGCCCTGACGTGTTCAGCCAACACCCATTCGGGTTGTAAGTCTTTGGCAGTCCATCTCACTAAATAGCTGAGGCGGCCCTTGAGGCGCCGCGAGTCCAAGACCTCACGAATCTCAAAGTGAGTGTGGGAACCCACCATGATCGGCACAGGGGCGTCGGCCGCCGGGGACCACTTGCGGTCGGCCACCGCTTTCTTGAGCAGGCTAACATGGAAGACAGGGTGGACCTTGCGCCAGGTGTGCGGGAGGTCCAGCTTAACCGCCACGGGGTTAATGACTTCCACCACCCGGAGGGGTCCTACGAACTTATTGGCAAACTTGCGGGACAGCTGGGTGGACTTAAGATGCTTGGTGGACAGGAACACACGATCGCCAACAGCATACGTGGGTTGGGGGCCCCTCTTTCTGTCAGCGTAGAGCTTGTAGGAGTCCCTAGCCTGGCGGAGCGCGGCTTGGATCTGTGGCCAAGCCCCAGCGACTTTGGCGCCCCAGTCGGTCGGCGGAACGGCCGGGTCCACGTCCCGGCCCACTGCCGGGAAGGGAGGGAAGTCTGGTCCGGAGACGACCCAGAAGGGGGAGGCCCCCGTTGAGGCGTGTTCGGAGTTGTTGTAACTGTACTCAGCGACGTCCAGCAACTCGGCCCAATTGTCCTGTTGGTACGTAGAGTAGCACCTTAGGTATTGCTGAAGGGTTCGTTGGACCCTTTCCGTCGCCCCATCCGTCTCGGGGTGAAAAGCGGTGCTCAAAGCCCTACGGGACCCCAGCCCCGCTAGGAACGCTTTCCAGAACCTCGATGTGAACTGCGGCCCCCGGTCACTCACGACGCGGCGCGGGCATCCATGAAGGCGGAAGACATGATGCGTGAACAGGCGAGCCAACTCGGGAGCTGTGGGGAGCCGCCGGAGGGGAATGAAGTGGGCTTGCTTGGAGAAGAGGTCCACCACAGTCCAAATGGTGGTATATCCCCCACTGGGCGGGAGGTAGACTACAAAGTCCATGGCGATTTCGCTCCAGGGTTCGGCGGGGTTGAAATTCTTGTATATGGATCCTGTTGGTGTAGCTCTTTAAATATTTGTGCTGACCTGAATACATGATTGTGTAGACCGCATATGCATCTGGCACTCTTTGGGCTCTTGGTTTCTTGTCTCTAGAGGACTGGTCTTGTGTTTTTGCTTGTGGCTAACATGCGTGTCCGCCATTAACGAAGCCATTCCAAAATTTTCAAAAATTTTCCGAAAAAAATTCAGGAGTCAATCAGATTCGAAGCGCCAGTGCCCCCTAAATCCAGAACAAGTTTTGAACGTTCTTTGGGGGGTGAGGGGATCAACCAGGCTTAGGATCTATTTATTTATTTATTTCGGGATTTTACCCCGCTCTTCTCAACCCCCAAGGGGGGACTCAGAGCGGCTTACAGTATGGCACAATTCGATGCCCACATAATAACAATATAAACCCCAAAACACTTCAACAATTAAAATACATTCAAAATACATTAAAATACAACTACATTAGCACCATTCACTCTGGATTAAAACAATGTTCAGTCCATAAAAACATTGGCCATAATCACCCACTTTCATTAAAAACCAATCTAAAATGCTGCCTTGTGCTGGTGTACGAATGCCTGGTCCCACAGCCAGGATTTTACTTTTCCCTGAAGGCCAGGAGGGATGTGGTGGATCGTACATAAATAAGAAGCGCATTCCACAGGCGGGGAGCCACCACCGAGAAGGCCCTATCCCTCGTCCCCACCAGCCTCATCTGAGATGTAGGCGGGAGCGAGAGCAGGGCCTCCCCAGATGATCTTAGATTACGAGGTGGGACGTAGCGGCTGATGCGTTCGGACAAGTAAGCTGGGCCAGAACCGTATAGAGCTTTAAAGGTCAAAACCAGCACTTTGAATTGAGCCCGGAATTGGACAGGCAGCCAGTGGAGCTGGCACAACAGGGGGGTGGTATGCTCCCTGTATGTAGCTCCCGTTAGCAATCTGGCTGCCGCCCGCTGGACTAATTGCAATTTCCGAACTGTCTTCAAAGGCAGCCCCACGTAGAGTGCGTTGCAGTAATCTATTCGGGATGTGACCAGAGCGTGGACGACCGTAGCCAGATCAGACTTCCCAAGGTACGGCGCAGCTGGCGCCGAGTCTTAACTGTGCAAAAGCTCCCCGGCCACCGCTTGTAAAAATAATGCAGATTGACAGCACTTGAATCAGGTGAGCTGTAGTTTTACCAGGTAGGTTTCCAGGTCTTGTCGAATATGTAATTGTCACTTATCCTTTTATTCACGGATCAAAAACACTACAATGTTTTTCTTCTCATCAAAGCAAGATTGGAAAACCCCTAAATATGCTCTGAAATCTCACAAGACTGGATCTTGCATCTTGTGTCTGCCTCCTGGTGGTTCCCATAGAATCCCCTGTGTGTGTATTTTGAGCTCCAGAATGAGGAAGCTGGTCCTTAAAAATATCAAATGCCTAAATATTTCCTTAACACTCAGAGAAACTTCTGACACAGCTTTGGACGGAAATAAACGGGCGGCTGACCTTTCCAACCTCGGGTAATCTCATTGCAACAACAGTAATGTAACAGCATCTTCCGTCTTGGATTGCCAGACCTCAGGGCCAGGTTTTTTAAAATTGCGGGTTCATTTGTATTTGGTGAACTTGCACCCATCCATCTTCCTTGGGATGGGAAGCGATTTCAGCTTCTGCCAATTTGCAGGTTCGGGGTCCCGGCATGCCTCGTCTCCAAAGAATCAAATGAGACACGAATGGATTGAAGGCTTTATTCACGTTCACCAAAGGAGAGTTTGCACTCTCAAATCAGACATAAATCAGATTGAAACTAAATCCAGACAAGACAGAGGTACTCCTGGTCAGTCGTAAGGCTGAACAGGGCATAGGGTTACAGCCTGTGCTTGACGGGGTTACACTCCCCCTGAAGGCCTAGGTTCGCAGTCTGGGAGTGATCCTGGACTCATCGCTAAGCCTGGAGCCCCAGGTCTCGGCGGTGGCCGGGAGAGCTTTTGCACAGTTAAAGCTTGTGTGCCAGCTGCGCCCGTACCTTGGGAAGTCTGATTTGGCCATGGTGGTCCACACTCTGGTTACTAGGCATGGTTTAGAACCCGATAATAGGACATCGAAAATCTAATGGGGGGATTTTTTAAAATTAATAATAGGAAGACTTACAAAAAAATTTCCAAAATTTTCTAAAATGTAACTTAATTACTAACGAAATTCGTTAGTAGTTCGTATGCCAGCGCATGCGCATTCCAGATGGTTTTGGCCTACAACTCCCAGAAATCCTAACAGCTGGTAAATTGCCTGGGATTTCTGGGAGTTGTAGGCCAAAACTTGAATAAATCACACTGAATTCTAGATGGGACTCTCCAAATAGGAAGGAGGGAGCAAAGGAGGGAGGGAGGGGGTATTCTATTCTTGGAAGCAGCAAAAGAAAAGGAGGAGGAGCCCCCCCGGCTCCTCGCTGCCTCTCTCTCATCCCGATCCCGAGGGAGCGAGGGCCCAAGTTTGCCCAGGCTGGTCATATACCTACATTCCAGCAATAATACAGCAGTAATAACAATGGGTATAAGAAGAGGTAAAATTCAAACCGAAGTATTCTGACTGGTCTGGGAAAAGCCCGCGTTTTCTGCTTGGGTGCACACACACCCATATGCTTTGGGGGGGGGGGGGTTGCTGCAGAATCTTCTCTATGAGCCCGGATTCTGCAGCAAATCCCCCCCAAGAATATGTATGTGTGTGCTCCCAAGCAGCAAACGCTGGCTTTTCCCTGGCTAATTTCCCGGCTAATAAGAGAAGAGCCCGTTTGCACCGCATGAGGAGAGACCAGTCAGAATACTTCGGTTTGAATTTTACCTCTTGTTATTGTTATTACTGCTGTATTATTGCATGTGCATGGAATGTAGGTATATGACCAGTTGGATTACTTATAATATTAGGCACTTACAGTAGCATTCATTCTATTATACATTAGGTTGGTTTCTCACCCCAATACTCTTTGATGCTTTAGATCCTGGCAGGCAGGAGGGGCAGGGAAGTCTGGAAAAATGTAAACAGAGAGTTTCCTCAAGTAAATCCACAAAGGAGGGCCCTTCATCCAAAGTGCCCTCCTTTGCAGATTTACTTCTGAGTAATCCTCTCTGTTTACATTTTTTCCAGGCTTCCAGCCGAAAGAAGGAGCGAGTTTAGGGCTTGCCTTGCCATTATACTTATTGGCAAGGGAGGCGGGAGGGTGGTGAGAGAGAAGGAGGGTGCCCCCCCCCCCCTTACGACCTAATAACGACACTTAAGAAAATCCTGGCCCCCAAAGTTCGAAAAAGAAAGTCCACTTCCTGGTTGGCGTTCCAGGTGCAGAAATACTCGAAAGTAGCATTTCTTACGAATTTCTTACGAAACGAATCATTTTCATAACTTTTTTCTCATGCCTACTGGTTACATCCCGAATAGACTACTGCAACACTCTCTACGTGGGGTTGCCTCTGAAGACTGCTCGGCCCTACGAACCATCAAGAACATTAAGATCCTCCGGAGAGGCCCTGCTCTCGGTCCCACCGGCTTCGCAATCGCAATTTTGCTCTGTATTCGGATTTAAAACACTTCCGATTTTTGTAGAGGTATTTTCAAAATGGATTCAGATGTATTCCGATATTCGGAAATACTCGGAAATAGCGTCATGACAGCAATGCGCCAAAAATCAGCAGAAGGGAGAGTCAAAACTATGGGAAAATCCCTTTTCATCTGTTCTTGACCGCTACTAATGACAAACTAGCCACTGGTACAAAATATTAAGCACTGTTAACACATTAATAAACATTTTTTTAAAAAATGGGACAAACCATTTGATAGCCATCAGCCAATGATGAGAGGCAGCAAGAAAGGGTGGAAATGACATCCGAGCCCTTTCCGAGAATGGCGATGGAGCCTTGGGAATGGCGAATCCACTTCCTGTTTGGGGCACTGTCCTCGATATCGCTTCAATTGTCGGAAGTCCGGGAAAAAAATCCGAAAATCAGATGTATCCGATTATCGGAAACAGGCCTAGTATATACTCGAGTATAAGCCTAGTTTTTCAACTCCCTTTTTAGGCTGTAAAAGCTCCCCTTGGCTTATACTTGAGTCAAGGTTATTTATTATTTTACTCTGTTATTAGTATTATTTTATTACATTTACTAGCTGTACCCGGCACGCGTTGCTGTGCCCTATTTAGGAGATGCGAGAAAGTCTGAGTATGTAAGGGTTGGAATTGATGTTACCTTTGTTCTTTGTGGGGTCATGGCTGTGTCGTTGTGGGTTGTTCTGGTGGGTGGGATGTTGAAGTCCTAGGGAGTTGTCGGTGTGTGGTGTTCCTGGCGTTCTGCAGAGCTTGTTGATATACAATGTTTTTTGTCTTTCCGTCTGCTGTGTTGATGTAGAGGTTCTGTGGTTTCCCAACTCTGGAGCACGCTACATAGAGTTATCCGTGGGAGAAGCATTCTGTGGCAAGGTCTGTGCCACAGATTTATAGTGTTTGTCCTTGAGCCTTGTTTATGGTGATGGCAAAAGCTAGTGTAGTGCAGTGTCTTTCTGTTCTGGCGTTTGTTCTGCCCTTTTTTGTGTGATGTATGTAGCGTTGCGAGTGTGTCGTCCGATGCTGTTCTTTTTAGGAGGCATGGCTTGTCTTTTGGGTCAGCGTATGCCTGTGTGGAAGGAAGGAATGGCATACAAATGGGTTGAGCAGTAGACGCAAGGTTGTGTTATGTGCGTATTGTGTTGTGTGTAGGTATTACTTTTGTGTTATTCTGGGGGTATGTATTTGTCAGTGGTGCTGGGAAATGTAGTTTTATTTTTACTCGTTGTTTTGGGGGCCTTTTAGGTTTTGGGGGGGAAAGTTTCTTTGCTACAAACGTACCTTGCTTGAGGCCTATTTCTGTTGGCAAGTTTTGTGTTTCTGCGTTGTAAGGTTTCTCTGTTTGAGGTAGTCTTCACATGACGGCTCTTCCTTTATATATATAGATTATGCTAATCTATATTATTATTATTATGTTTACATTATTTTACTCTATTATTACTTTACTGCATTTATTATTGTTTTGTTACATTCATTATTTTACTCCTGTTATGATTACATTTATTATTTTCCTCTATTATTATTGGAAAGATATGTAAGCACATTTACACTGAAGAAGGTGAGAATAACTGGTTTCGTCAGAGTTGAACAGTCTTATCTTAAATTACAGCTTTATGTAAATATTCAAAAGCATTTAACCTACCAATGCCCCAATAAATACTTTTTTTTTCTTTTATTGCATTCACAAAAATTTTCAATGAAATATATATATATATATATATATAAATATATATAAATATATATATATATATAATTTATTTATTTATTTATTTATAATTCAAATTTAATAGACCGCATCTCCCGAAGCTTGTAGCGGTTTACATAGATTAAAACGCACAATCGCACAGCATCCCAGCATCATTAAAACATCTTAGCAACATTAAAATATTCCTAACAATAAAATACAACATGAAAGGTCAGAAAGAAAGGGGGGCGCCAGTTTGTGGGGCGACAAGTGATCAGAGGCGGGTTTGTTCTACAGAGCGTTAGTCAATCGCCAAACGCCTGCCGGAATAACCAGGTCTTACAGGCCCTGCGGAAGGCCATCAGATCGTGCAGGGCCCGTGTTTCTGCTGGCAGGGTGTTCCACAATGTTGGTGCGGCCACTGAAAACGCCCTCCGCCGAGTGCTAGCCAACCTACATAATTTTGCATCAGGGATCTCGAGGAGGTTGAGGTCCTCTGAACGCAGTGATCTTCTGGGTACATATGGGGTAAGCCGTTCCCTCAAGTACACTGGCCCCAAACCATGTAAGGCCTTGAAAGTCAAGACTAACACTTTGAAGGAGATTCGGAACTCAATCGGTAACCAGTGCAGTTCGCGTAGGAGAGGTGTTATGTGCGCTGTTCTGGCAGCTCCTAGCAGGAGGCGTGCAGCCGCGTTCTGCACCAGTTTAAGTTTCTGAATCGCCGCCAGAGGCAGGCCAATGTATAGCACGTTACAGTAATCGAGCCTCGAGATGACCGTGGCTTGGATCACCGTGGCTAGGTCACAGCGGGAGAGATAAGGAGCCAGGTGTCTAGCTTGCCGGAGGTGGAAGAAAGCTGTCTTGCAGGCACAAGCAATCTGTGCCTCCATAGACAGCTGGGGGTCCAGCCGGACCCCAAGGCTCTTAACTGACAACTGCGGGCATAGTGCCACGCCGTCGAAACTCAGCAACTGGATCACCTCCCTACCCGTCCGGCCCAACCACAAGATCTCTGTCTTCGCCGGATTCACCTTCAACTTACTGGCTCGCAGCCATCCAGTTATGGCTTCTAGGCAGAGTTGGAAATTATCGAGTACAGATTCCGCCCCGGCGTCCATCCTCAGAACGAGCTGGGTGTCATCAGTGTACTGGCGACATTCCAGCCCGAAACTCCGCACCAATTGGGCGAGTGGTCGCATATAGATGTTACATAACAGCGGAGAGAGGATGGCCCCCTGGGGAACCCCGCAATGTAAGGGGAGCCCCAGAGACGTCCCCCCCCCCCACGTCACTCGCTGCAGGGGTTTTTGGATATATATAATTTTATTGGTATCTGTTTTTATTTTGAAATTGACCAGTAGCTGCTGCATTTCTTACCTTGGGCTTATACCCGAGTCAATATGTTTTCCCAGAAAAAAAAATCAATCATCTATAATAAAATCCTCGAATGGAACACCGAAACAGAAATGGTTAAGAGTTGCATGATACAGTGGGCCAAGAATTTGGGTAGACAAATTAAATTACAGGAATGGGAACAGATTTGGAACAATAAAATCAAATATACCTCTGCGACGGATCTAAGAGAGAATTGGATCAAAATGTTCCACAGATGGCATATCACAGGGCTGTCAACTGGCGGCCCCGGGCCGGATCCGGCCCCGTAGCCTGTTGGACACGGCCCCACCTATGCCCTCAGCCGCCATTTTAATTTTTTTTTAAAAAAAATCGATTTTTTTAAAAATGGTGGCTGGGGGGGGGGGGCGGGGCAGGAGGAGGAAGAGAGCTAGCTCCTCCTTTTTGGCCCCCTCCCTACCTAGGTTGGGGAGCCGCCGAAAAGGGCAGAAGCGGCGCCAAGAGCAGCGCGTCACAGGCCTGGCGTGACGCACTGCTCTTGGCACTGCCTACTCCTCCTTTTCAGCAGCTCCCCGGCCTAGGAAGGGAGGGGGCACCGAAAGGAGGAGTAGGCGGTGCCAGGGGCAGCGCGTCACGCCAGGCCTGTGATGCGCTGCCGTTGGCGCCGCCTTCTGCCCCTTTTCAGCGGCTCCCCAGCCTAGGAAGGGAGGGGGCGCCGAAAGGAGGAGTAGGCGGTGCCAAGGGGCAGCGCGTCACGCCAGGCCTGTGACGCGCTGCTCTTGGCGCCGCCTACTCCTCCTTTTTCGGCGGCTTTAGGAGGGCGGGGCCTGGCCTGGGGCGGGGCCTGGGGGCGGGGCCTGGGGGCGGGGCCAAGTGGCCCCGCAGGTCATCAGTGACCTCTTATCCGGCCCTGGACCCGCCAGAAGTTGGACAGCACTGGCATATCACGCCCAAAAAAATCGGGATTATGTACAAAAATAGCCAGTCAAACTGTTGGAAATGCCACGATCAACTGGGAAGTTATTTCCACATGTGGTGGACATGCCCCATAACATCTAAATACTGGAGAGACATTCACAAACATACGCAAAAAAATCCTAAATAAAAATTTCCCCCTGAAACCAGATTACTATTTGTTGGGGCTAATAGACAAAGACAGAAAGATGGACATAAATAGTGAGATCCTCTTTACCCATATGGCTACGGCGGCTAGAATAGTGTTCGCCAGACTCTGGAAAACCGATAAAATCCCCCAAATAAAGGACTGGATGGACAAATTACACGATATAAAAGACATGGATACCCTTACCTTCCTCCTGAGAAAAAGCACAGGCTCGATAAGAAGAAGAACAGACTGGAGTCCTATAGATCTCTACAAAAATAAGTGATGGACCAAACAGGCTAACTTATAGCCAGTACGGTAAAACAGAAATAGAACTCTTCTACTTTCTACTTTTAAGATAGTAGCAAGTTCAGAGAGGCATCTGAAAGACGATAACCACTTTAAGACTGAAATGGAAGTCAACCGTATTTGTTTTTTGTTTTTTTGTTGTTTTTTTCCCCTCCTCTTTGGTCAGGTTTGTCTCCTACCCTAACCCCTCCCCCTTCCCCAGCATACCGGCCTCATCCCTCCCCACGGCTTTCCCCCTCACACCCAAAAATCCCGCTTACCCCACAGTGCAAAACCTTCCCTGTGTGTCACATACTGTGAGTTCGTTACTTTATATGTATCTTAAGTTGTTAAAACCCAATAAAAATTGTTACCAAAAAAAAAAAATTGTTTTCCCAGATCTTTGTGGTAAAATTAAGTGCCTCGGCTTATATTCAGGTCGGCTTATGCTCGAATATATACGGTAATTAGAATCTAATCTACTTGATTCTAGCCAGAAGAGCGGTAGCAGAACAGAGGTTGAGTCCTGTTATCACTTTTGCCAAGAGTGACCCAATACCCACAGCCTCAAGGAAATGCCAAGAAGTGATGAGTGATGAATCTGTCGGTGACCTTTCTCTAATCTCCAGAGACAACATCTACCCTGAGTCTACATGTTGCATAAGCATGTATTTTATTTATTTATTTATTTTATTTATTTTGGGATTTATTAATCGCCATCCCAGTTGGCTCTGGGCGATTTACAGTAAAACACAAGCGGAATGTCTGAACATCTAAAAACGTCTAAATATCTAACATCTAAAAACACCTAAAAACAATTAGCATCTAAAACATCTAAAAAAAACAATTGACAATCTAACAGTTCTCAACCGAACGCCCTCTCAAACAGCCACGTTTTGCAAGCCGGGCAGAAATCTTTTAGATCGCGGATGGCTCTGATGTAAGGAGGGAGGGCGTTCCAAAGTGATGGGGCAATCACCGAGAAAGCTCTATGCCGGGTTTATTTATTTATTTATTTATTATTCGGGCTTCTATGCCGCCGACTCCCTGAGGCTCGCGGCGGCTTACAGGAGCCGAAGGGCACAGTAAAATACAGGCAATAAGCAGTTAAAAACAATTAAAAACAACAGCAGTACAGAAATTAATAACACAGTTAAAACAATGAACAGCACATCATCCTCAGAAGAACGAATAGATGGCGGGGCATGGGCAGGACTTACTCACCAAAGGCCTGCTTCAACAGGTATGTTTACAGGCCCGTCTAAACGGGAGCAAGTCCTTCATAGCCCGAGTTCCGGCCGGGAGGGCGTTCCACAGCGTAGGTGCTATGACAGAGAACGCCCTCCGGCGGGTAGCAGTCAGCCTTGCGAGTTTAGCTGAAGGTATCTCCAGGAGATTGGAGTCCTCAGACCGAAGTGATCTCGGAGGGCAATATGGGGTGAGACGGTCCCTCAAATACGCTGGCCCCAGGCCGTGTAAGGCCTTAAAGGTGAGGACCAACACTTTGAAGGTGATCCGGTGCTCAATTGGCAGCCAGTGCAGATCCTGCAAAACAGGTGTTATGTGGGCGCCAGCTGGCGTGCCAGACAGGAGCCGGGCGGCAGTGTTCTGCACTAGCCTGAGCTTCCGGGTCACCGACAGAGGAAGGCCAACGTAGAGCGCGTTGCAGTAATCCAGCCTTGAGATGACTGTGGCTTGGATCACCGTGGCCAAATCGTTCCGGGAGAGATAGGGGGCCAGCCTATAGATAGGGGGTTGATGTTAGATGGGCTTCCTTAGGGCCCGGGACCTGTAGTAGATTCCAATGGTCTGAGCAAAATGATCTCCAGGGTCGACACAAAAAGGGGCGTTCCCGTAGATATGCAGTAAAAAAGAAAAGCCACACTATCAATAAAGTTGCATAAAGGTCTCCGTGGTCAGCAGGACGGCGTTCTTCCACCTACGACAGGCTAGGCGACTGGCACCCTACCTGTCCAGGCATGATCTGGCCACGGTGATCCAAGCGACGGTCATCTCGAGGCTGGACTACGCCCTCTACGTAGGTCTTCCCTTGGCGACAATCCGGAAGCTCAAGCTAGTGCAGAATGCCGCTGCTCGCTTGCTGGCGGGAACGCCGGCAGGGGAACACATTACGCCCACCCTCAGGCAACTGCACTGGCTTCCCATGAAGCACCGAATTGTCTTCAAGGTGTTGGTGTTAACCTTTAAGGCCCTGTACGGCCTAGGGCCTGCGTACCTGAGGGACCGCCTTGCCCCATACATTCCCCTGAGATCACTACGTTCAGAGGAACAAAATCTGTTGTTGGTGCCAACAATCCGCTCCTGCCATCTGTCCACAACTAGGCAGAGAGCGTTCTCCGTACCAGCCCCGGTGCTGTGAAACTCCCTGCCGAGTGACATCCGGACCATACAAGACCTAATCCCCTTTCGGAGGGCGGTTAAGACCACGCTGTTCAAATTAGCCTTTGACTTGACAACCGGATTGGGCGACTGACTTACAGCTGTCTAATACACTGGTGTCTCGGGCCTTTGGAAATGTATGCGTTTCTCAACACCTCGTATTGTTGTTTTAATGTTTTAATATTTTACTGTTTTATTGTACGGCTGCATGGCCACTACATGCCGCCGGTTTTATGTGTTGTGACCCGCCCCGAGCCTGCAGGGAGGAGCGGAATACAAAACCAAATAATAAATAAAATAAATAAATAAATAATAAAGTATAGTTTACTGCTGAGTAGCTTGGAGTAAATACTCTCCTCTTGTGTAAGTACATACAAGATGAAATGAAAGATATCGGATAATTCTCCCAAATGGACAGTCTTGTATATAATAAAATAAAGATATTCATGCAAACCTCCAAAGAAACATGTGTCTCTGATGAGGAGTTTCAGCAGTACTTATAATCCAGGAGCCGATGCTCCAACCCGCTTGTAGAGGTCCCAATAAAACAAAACGTGAACCTGACGGTAATGCCTCCAAAGGAAAAGAAACCTCACGGAGTTGCCAAAATAAGTTGGTTTAAATGGTGGAGGTTGCAAGCGGCGTGGCGCGCCAGTAAATGCTCCCCAATGGGGCGTGTTGAGATTGTAGTCCCAGAGCCGATGCTCTAGACCAGGGCTGTCCAACTTCTACCGGCCCAGGGGCCTGAATTCCGGTCACTGATGACCTGGGGGCCCGAAGGGTCTGCCCCCGGCTCCGCCCCTGCCCTGGCTCTGCCCCCGCCCCTCCCCCAGCTCCAATTTTCTTACAATTCATAAGAGGCATCCATACAATCAAATATAATCTTTTACTAAGGGGAAATGCAGGGAGGGAATACATAACGGGCATCCATACACAATTACATAATAATAACATAAAGGTTAGCCTACCTTCCCAAACGCGCAGGATCCATGAGTAGCCGGACCACGAGCAGATGCAACGACCGACCGAGGCAGCAGCCGAGAAGGTCCAAATCGCATCTGCGTGGGCTGCAGGGATTAAGTAGCCGAGATTTCGGCAACAGGAGTATCGCGAGACTACGGAAGCCACACGGGTTTTCTCTCAACGCAGGCGTGATCTCGCGTTGAGAGCGAAATCCGTGTGGCTTCCGTAGTCTCGCAATAATACTTGCTCCGGAACCCAGAAGTGGGTAATTTTTAAAATATTATTATTTAATTTATTTTTTATTTTTATTAAAAAGCTTAGGGGCCACAGGGAAGGGGCTGGGGAGGCGTATAAGGCCCCCGGGCCGCCAGTTGGACAGCCCTGCTCTAGATGAAAGTCAGTCAATACGAGCCAAATGGGGAATGATCCGCATCAAATGGGGGAAGTCCCCCGAGGTTGTAGAATTTGGAGTAGATTTAGGATCCGCCAACTTGTGAAAATATGTGGATCCAATCACGTTTCGATATTCTTCTTCAGGGCGGTTCTGACTGAAGCAATTATTATTTGTTTGTCTGAAATACAAAAGAGAATAATAGGCTAAGTCCGCAGCGGGTAACAGTGGGTGGAGAAAGGGGTGAAGACCGTAGCAGTAACTGCTTACCCAGTATGCTCACTCCTCATGGTGTTGAAGGAAAAGATAGTTTATTGAGTCCTTAATCCAGGTCGAAAAAAACAGATCTTTTCCTTCAACACCATGAGGAGTGAGCGTGGTTCGTTGGGCACCCTACCGGAGCTGACACCAAGACGAATGTCAGATGTTGCTGACCGTAAGTACGGTGGAACAATAGGTTCCAGGAAAGAATTAAATAGGACTGTAAATGCGCACCAGCTGTGGAGTTTAGTAATTAAACGAGAAGTTCTCCTACACTCAGGAAATCATTGAGTCCTATGAATTGCTCACTGCGGAGTCTTATTATCCATTTTAATTCAGCTTGTCTTAATTTTTGTTGTAGATTCCCATGAGGAGCCACCTCCACTTTTTCCAATCCTAAGAAAGTAAATGTTGGTTTGGAATTATGAACAGTGTGGAAGTGTTGATACATATAGGAATCTTCCTTACCACACAAAATCCGTGAGGCGTTCCCGTAGGTATGCCGGCCCTTGGCCATGCAAGGCCTTAAAGGTTAGAACCAGCACCTTGTGAGTAATACGGAATTCAACCGGAAGCCAATGCAGTCGGTATAGGACAGGTGTTATATCGTTCCTCACGGGGGTTCCCATGAGGAGTCTGGCCGCCGCATTCTGTACCAGTTGAAGTTTTCAGGTCACCGACAAGTAGGGTTGCCACTTTTTGATACAAGAAATAAGGGACATTTACCTAAAAATACAGGATTTTTCACAAAAAAATAAGGGACGCTTCATAAAAACTTCAAACATCAAACCTTAGGTAGAAATAGTTTTATTAACAGAATAAGATCATGATTGAAATTCATAAAAGAAACTGACTTATACCCTCTTAACAGTACTTAGTATGTTTCTGCATGTTTGGTCATACCTAATGCATTGTACTGTATGTACTACATACAGTACTACTACTACTGCTACTGCTACTACTAATAATAACAATAATAGCTTTATAATAGCAGTAC
>JARBWK010001264.1:0-20207 GCA_030556195.1 Anolis apletophallus | reverse complement strand
GTATGTAGATTGATTACATACTAACAGATGGGCCCCATTCTGTTGTATTTTTAGAACATAACTACACTGCTGAATTAATGCAGTTTGATATCACTTTAACCCACATGGCTCAATGCTATGGAATCAGCAGAGTTATGTAGTTTCAAAGGGTGCTGGTGCTGATGCATCACCAAACTACAAGTCCCATTACTTCATAGCATTGAGCGATGTTTAACCAAAGTGGTGTCAAACACGTGATTCTATGGTATAGATCAGGCTGTCCAACTGGCGGCCCCTGGGGCACCTACGGCCCACAGGCCCTTTCCTCCCCCCTAACTTGTTTTAATAAAATAAAAATAAAAAATTTTAAATTAAAAAACCCACTTCCAGGTTCTGGGAGGAGAAGCATGAGGCAGGCCAAAGCAGGAGGAAGAGACACGTCCCTTCTGCTTCTTCCTGCCTCCGTCCGCCTCTCCTCGGTGCTCAATCCAGGGCGCCGGGAGGAAAACAGGAGGTGGGCTAAAGCAGGGAGGAAGAGCGCAAAGTCCCTTCTGCTTTGGCCTGCCTCCGTCCTGCCTCTCCCCTCGGTGCTCAATCAATCAGGGCGCCGGGAGGAAAGGCAGGAGGCGGGCTAAAAAGGAGGAAGAGCGCAGAAGTCCCTTCTGCTTTGGCCTGCCTCTGTCCCGCCTCTCCCCTCGGTGCTCCAATCAGTGCCGGGAGGAGAGAGGCAGGAGCGGGCTAAAGCAGGAGGAAGAGACGCCAAGTCCCTTCTGCCCGCTGGCTGCCCCCGTCCCGCCTCTCCCCTCGGCACTCCAATCAGGAGCGCCGGGAGGAGAGGAGCAGGAGGTGGGCCAAAGCAGGAGGAAGAGACGGTCCCCTTCCTCCTGCTTTGGCCTGCCTCACGTCCGCTCCTCCCCTCAGTGCACCGGCTTCCTCCCTTCTCTTTCCTTCCTCCTCCTCCCTCCCTCCTTCCCTTCTTCCTTCTCCCTCCTTCCCTTTCATCTTTCATTCCTCCTTCCCTCTCCCCTCTCTTTCTCCTCCTCCTTTCCTTTCCTTCCTCTTTCCTCTTTTCTTCCTTCCTTCCTTCCACCCACCCATCCACCCCTTTCGTCCTCCCTCCCTCCTTCCCCCCCTCTCTTTCTCCTTCCTTCCACCCCACCCACCCACCCTTTCGTCTTTCAAGTTTTATGCCAAGTTTGGTCCTGATCCAACATTGTTTGAGTCCACAGCGCTCTCTGGGTGTCGGTGAACTACAACTTCAAACTCAAGGTAAATTCCCAAACAAACCCTTTCAGTACTTTCTGTTGGTAATGAGAGTTCAATATGCCAAGTTTGGTTCAATTCCATTGTTGCAAGAGTTCAGGATGCTCTTTGTTTGTGTGTTAACTATAAATCCTAGTAACTGTAACTCCCAAATGTCAAGGCCTATTTTCCCCAAACTCCATCTGTGTTCATATTTGGGTATATTGAGTATTCATGCCAAGTTTGGTCCAGATGCATGCATCATTATTTCCTGTTGGTCATGGGAGTTCTGTGTGCCAAGATTGGTTAATGCCATCATTGCTGGGGTTTAGAATGCTCTTTGATTGTAGGCGAACTACAAATCCCAGCAACTACAATTCCCAAATGTCAAGGTCTGTTTTCCCCAAACTCCATCAGTGTTCACATTTGGGCATATGTAGTATTCGTGCCAAGTGGAGGGGGCGGAGCCGGGGAGGGGGCGGGAGGGCGGAGCTGGGGAGGGGGCAGGGAGGGGTCAAGGGTCGGTAGAAGTTGGACAGCCCTGGTATAGATGCACCCAATTAAATCTATAATGTCCATGATGACTAGGTACTTCTGCGGCAATGAAACTATTGATTCACTTAGGCTTTAAAGAAGTGGTTCAGGGCGCTCTACTAATTTGGAACCTTCAAGAATGGCACAGTGTTCCCTCACTACTTTGCAGTTCACTTATTGCGGACTCGCTGTTTCGCGGATTTTAAAAAAATTAATTTTAAATAAACACCATGGTATTTTTCGCTGTTTTGTGGGGTTTGGCAGCTGCCGCTCTCCAAGGGCTTTACCTCCTCAGTCCTCCCTCCCTCCCTCCAGCCTTGAAGGGCCTTTCCTTCCTTTCCTTCACTTTATTTTAAGTTTATAAAGACTTTAAATAGTATATAACTACTAAAATAATGTATAAATATTAAAATAAATAGAGCATCCCTATATCACACTTATTGTGGGAAATCCCGGAACCTAAACCCAGCAATAAGTGAGGGAACACTGTGTACTCACATCTTTGAATGTGTCCAGAAGGCCTTAGCTATTTTCAAGTAGAAGCTATCATTTGAACAAAGGTACCACCAAAGATAGACCATGAGGACCCATGTAGCAAGACCTTTGAAATGCATAGCATGTCCCATCATCTCTTGAGATGGCTTCCATGAGGGAGAAACAGTGGAGAGACCTTTTCTGAAGCAAATCTCCACTTGTGCTGGTTATGAGCCCCAAGGGGTCTGGCTAGTTTCAGACTGGGTTATTAACACCATAAATCATTGAGACAGTCCCGAGGAAGGCTGACAAGGCTGGTGCAGGCTGTGCGGTGTACTCAGAGGAGGGGTGGTGGCCAATGAAGTTTCTCACTATCGCAGTGCTGTGTGTTATTTTAAAAATCTTTCATTTTATGACTGTGCTGTCAACTCCTGCAAGGAAAACCAAGGGTGCTTTCAGACAGTTTGGATCCTAAAGTTAAGAGTCTGAGGAAAAGTTGTTTGAAAGTGGGAAGCATGGCTGGGAAATACAAGGATAGCATGAGACATTTATTCCTTCATTCCACAATAAGTAGCGGGGCAGACTAATATTGAAATGTATAAATGTACCAGTAGTGGGAGATCAGTCTTCACTACAGTTGAGGACAGAAGACAATTTAAGGTACTGGTAGCTCACCTTTTGCACACAGAAATCTTCCTTCCACCAAAAAGAAACCACCAGGGGACTCAGGAGGAGTAGTTAGAGGGCTGTGCTATCCTGCAACTTCTTCTACTTGAGGGGGGGTTGCTTAACTTTGCTTCATGGTCAAACCAGCTCTGACATAGAATCTGATTCACATTTGGAGCAGAGCTGGTTTTAGAAAAAAATAATACAATAACTTTTCATTGAATACTTGTTGGAGACCTTATTTATTTATTTATTTTATACATTTGTACCCCATCCTTCCCACCCCGGAAATGGAATGACTCAGGGTGGCTTTACATTACATTAAAAACATTTGACTAAAATCACACCAGTTTAAAAATCATTGTCTGGGATAGTCCATTGTCATACATATCACATTGAGTCTTATCCCATTTTTTGCTGCTACTGTTCAAATGCTTGATCCCACAACCAGGTCTTCAGTTTCTAGATTTTGGACTTCCACAAGTCCAAGGCTTTTTCCTTATGAATTAAAAGAAAGAAATCTGTATGGGTGGGGACTGCACTCGCCCTGTGATAGCTCCAAACACAGAGGATTACTGTAGATATGGGCAAAAGTGTCAGGACTGGGAGACTTGAGCTTAGGAGAAGTTCAGGTTCCCAGCCTGCCATGAGATTGCACCGACCTTTGCCCCAGTTCTTTGGTGACCTTGGCTCCAGTTACATAGAGACTGTGCTGAGTCAGATGGGAGTGATGTAACTTCCAGGGGTATGCGGGCTGCGGAGGGAAGTGAGGCAAACTCCTCCGAGCCTGGACATTGGACAATTGGACTCATAATGCTGATTCATGGACCCCTGAGGTCACATCCCTTTGGACTGTGGGATATGCTGACTCACCCGGATATGGTGCAACCCTGCTTGGACATTGCATGGGCAATGGGAGGGGGCTTAGGGTATATAAGGTGTGTTTGGGTGGCGGGCCGGTGCTTTAGCTTCACATGTGTCGTACCTGCAATAAAATCGTGTTGGACCGTGTTTCAATCTACGCGTGATCCTTACCGAGTGTTGGAGAGTCGTTACAGAAGCTAAAGCCCCTTTTCAACTATCCCAGCTATGGAGAGGTTGGCTTGGAAAGAAGAAGAATATATTGATAGATGGGATTCGGCTCCTGAAGAAGTCCGGCGAACTATGGAGTGGGATTGGACCACCCTTGACCAAGTGGGGTTCCCGGATGAGCACCGAGAGATGATGGCGTCGGGAGGTGCGGTTGCCCAGGAGGATGAGCTTCGAAGCGGAGCGACTGTGGGAAGCTCAGGTGAGCTCGGTAATGGCCTGTCGAAGGAGGAGGGAGCAATACGGCTCCAGTCAGGCGGAGGTCCGGAGGGCCGGAGGGATCGGAGCTGTTCCGAAGGACTGGTCAGCTCAGGCGGATCCAGAAGTGCGTGGGACCAGGGAGACTGTGCCGAAGGACAGGGCAGTTCAAGTGGACCTGGCGGAGTGTGGTAGTGAGACCACGGAACCTGCATCACTGTCGGAGTTGGAAGTGATGAAATGTAAGTTGGAGGCCATGGAACAAACCATGAGGAGAATGTCTCGAGCCATGTCCCGAAGAGAGCCGATAGAGTCGGTATGGAGTGCCCCGGGAGGAGGAGACTTCACTTATTATTCATGGATGGATGGCGGAACATCAGCTGAGCGTCCTAGATCTCCTTTGGGAGTGAGGACCGTAGGTGGCCATCAGAAGGAAGTCCGGTTCCGGTGAGGCGCCCTGTGCAACAGGCTGGAATGGGAAGAGGTGTCTCCAGGCTCGAGGTCCCTCAAGGGAGGGGAGTGCTGTCCCAGGAGTTCGGGGCCCGTATGAAGAAGGAACCATTATGGGTTGAGTTTGAAGGCGAAGCCTGCAAGGTAGCCTTTTTGCTGCTGCGGTGCAAGATCATATGGAGGACTACGGTCACCTTTATCCCAGTGACAGCAGCCGAGTGCGGGCCATCGGAGCGGTGTTCAAAGGAAGGGCAGCTGAATGGTATGTCCAATGCCATGACCGCCGGGACCCGTGCTTGAGATCCGTGAGAGCTTTCCTGCAGGCGATCCGAAATCGGTTTCGGGATCCGTTGGAGAGAATTAAGGCGAAGGAAGCGCTGCGCTGCCTGGCCCAGGGATCCCGATCCGTCACCGAGTATGCCGAGGAATTTATGGGATTGGCTGGAAAAGTGGCAGAATGGTCTCAAGCTACCCTACTTGAGTTGTTTAAGGACGGCCTGCGGAAGGAGATCCTCGAGTGGTGTCTGCATCGGGATGATCCGGGCGATGTCGATGGTTGGATCCAGTTGGCCGGCAGCGTAGAGGGGATCCTAGCCCAGGTGCAGCGGCGTCGCTTCCAGTCTGCGAGGTCAGGGGATCCGGTCGTGGTGTTGCTGAGGGCGATTCCGAGGAGGAGAGCCTAGACGTGGCAGTGACAACCGATCCAGTACTACGAGAAGGCCAGCGATGGGACGAGGCCTTTGTTTCATTTGTTCCCAACCTGGTCATTTTGCGTCCCAGTGCCGGCAAAGGCAGGTGCTGGAGCCAGTGAAGGTGGCCTCCGCTAAAGCAGCTTGTGTGGACAATGATGATAAAAAAAGTGTTGGGGTGAGCTCTAATGTACAATGCACCTTGGGATTGTTTAAAGGGGAGGAGATTGTGGAAAGGAAAGCTTTAGTGGACTGCGGGTGTTCGGAGAACATTATGTCCCAGTTGATAGCGGTTTGGGTGGGGACAAAGCCCTTGGAAACGTCCATAACATTTACTCAATTGGATGGGTCCTCTATTGAGGGTGGGCCGTTCTCCGTGGGGACTAAAGATTTAAAGGGTCGGGTGGGACCCTGGGAGGGGGATATTGACTTTGTGGTGGCCCCCATTAAAGGACATGAGGTGGTGTTGGGGTTGCCATGGCTAGAGCAGGCAAACCCCAAAATCGATTGGAAAACGGGGATTGTACAGTGTGCTCCTAATAAAGGGGGGGGTTAGAAGTGAAGTGCAAGGGTGCCTGTCGAGTATTGGGATTATGCAGATGTGTTTAACCTGATTCTGGCTCAGGGTCTTCCCCCGCAATGTACAGTGTAGCATAGAGGTTAAGGAAAGGACTGTCTTGCCTAAACCAAATATCTATACCATGACTGTGAAGGAGAAGGAGGCTTTAAGGGAGCAAATAGACGGATATCTAGACAAGGGGTTTATTCGGGTCCGAGTCTCCCATTGCGGCACCGGTTTTGTTTCGTGAAAAGAAAGATGGTAGGTTGCGATTGTGTATTGATTATAGAGGTTTGAATGCTGTTAGTACTACCAACTGTTATCCTTTACCATTAATCAAGGATTTGTTGGGTCAGTTAGGAGGTGGTAAGTTTTTTACCAAGTTGGATTTGATTGACGCTGCGTTTCATATGGTGAGAGTGAAAAGGAGTGATCAATGGAAGACTGCTTTCTCCTGCCCCTCGGGCTATACAAATGGACCGTAATGCCATTCGGATTAGCGGGAGCTCAGGTATTTTCATGCAATTGATTAATGAGGTGTTGCACCCCCTTTTGTATAGAGGGGTGTTTGTATACCTGGACGATATTGTGATTGTGGCGCATACTAGAGATGAGCATGTTTGTCTGGTGAGAGAGGTGTTAGAGAGATTGCGACAGGCGAGTCTGTATGTGAAGTTGAGTAAATGCGAAATTTGGCAAGAATCAGATTGATTTCTTGGGGTATAGGATTAGTGAGTGGAGTTGCGATGGATCCGGCTAAGGTAGATGATATGTTGAATTGGGAGGCTCCGCAAACTCATAGACAGCTGCAGGCTTTCTTAGGGTTAGCCAATTTTTATCGCACTTTTATATCGGAGTTTTCAGCGATAACCCTCCCGCTTACTGAGTTATTGAAGACCAAGGGCAAGGGTGAGTCGAAGAGGACCAGGTCTCCGGGAGCTAAGTTGGATTGGACGGAGGATTGTCAGGAGGCTTTTGTGAAATTGAAAAGAGCCTTTACTAATGGACCCTTGTTAATGCATCCGAATGTGGATAAGCCTTTTGTGGTGCAGTGCGATGCTTCTGCTTGGGCGTATGGCGGAGTGTTAATGCAGAAGGATGATCAAGGTAGACTGAGGCCATGTGCATATTTTTCTAAGAAATTTGGAGAGCATGAGAGGAAGTGGCCAGTCTGGGAAAAGGAGGCGTTTGCTGTGCGGAACGCTTTGCAGACGTGGCGGCAGTTTTTAGAGGGTGCTGCTTTCCCTTTTGTAGTGATGACTGATCATCAGAACCTCCAGTATTTAAGGAACCCTCAGAAGTTGTCTCCCAAGTTGGTGAGGTGGGCTCAGTTTTTCGCTCGGTTTAATTTTAGGCTGCAGCATATAAGAGGCAAAGAGAATGTGGTGGCTGATGCATTGTCCCGGTATCCGAGTGTGGGAGAGAATGAATTGCATAAGTCGGAGGAGGTATTTGCTAGAGAGCATTGGGGTCTTGCAGTGCAGACAAGATTCCAAACGGCGAATGAGATTAAGAAGGAGGAAGGCGTGGTAGACGAGTGGAGTTTGGAATTACAGAAAGGTTATGTAGGTGATGTGTGGTTACAGGGTCATGAGAAAGAATGTAGACCATTGAATGGTCTGTGGATTATGGGAGGCAAGGTGTATGTCCCTCAGAGTATGAGAGAGAAAGTGCTGAGGTTGAATCACGATCATAGGTCTGCTGGTCATTGGGGAGTCATGAAGACTCTTTTGGCCCTAAAAAAGCGGTATTGGTGGCCAGGCATGAGGGCTGAGGTGAAGAGATATGTAGAGTGTTGTGAGGCGTGTGCTAGAAATAAGGTTCCCTCTGCTAAGCCGCAGGGGTTGATTCAGGTGGTGGTTACTCCTGTGAGGCCGTGGACGCATGTCAGCACTGACTTTGTGGGGGAGCTGCCCTCGAGTCGGGGTTATAGGTATATTTGGACCGTGCTGGATATGTTTTCAAAGCAGGCCCATTTTATTCCATTGAAGGGATTGCCTTCTGCAGAGAGGTTGGCTGAGTTGTATGTGCAGCATGTGTACCGGTTGCATGGGTGCCCGGAGCAAGTTTTGAGTGATCGTGGAGTTCAATTTACTGCTCAATTCTGGGAGCGATTTTTGGAGGTGTCTTACGACCGCTTATCATCCTTGTTGCAATGGGGGCGTGGAGAGAACGCAGAAATCGTTAGGGGCTTATCTGCGTATTTTCAGCAACAAGGAGCAAAATAACTGGTCCGATCTATTGCCTTATGCTGAAATGGCTTATAACAGCTCTGTGCATTCTTCCACCGGGAAGTCTCCCTTTGAGGTAGTCTATGGTCAGGAGGTGGCTCCTTTGCCCCAGCTGTTGGAGTTGGGGGGGGGGAGGAGAGGGTGGAATGGAAGATACGAGCCCGGGAGGACTGGAAGGAAGTGGCGGAGGCTTTGGGAAAGGCGCAGCGTTCTTACAAGTTGTTTGGAGACCGGAAGAGGCAAGAAGGGGAGGAGTATAGCGAAGGAGATTTAGTATGGCTATCCATGCAGAATTTAAAATTGGGGTATCCATCCAAGAAGTTAAGTCCGAAATATATTGGGCCTTTTAGAATTGAGAAAGCGGTGAATAAGGTCTCGTATACCCTTCTGTTGCCCAAGAGTTTAGGGAAGGTTCACCCCACGTTTCACTGTAGTCTCTTGAAGAAGTATGTGGGGCCCTTTCCTCCTCCGGATTGAATGATGTTTTGTTTTCCAGGGGGAGGACGTGGTGGAGGAGACCGTTATGTCAGGACTGGGAGACTTGAGCTTAGGAGAAGTTCAGGTTCCCAGCCTGCCATGAGATTGCACCGACCTTTGCCCCAGTTCTTTGGTGACCTTGGCTCCAGTTACATAGAGACTGTGCTGAGTCAGATGGGAGTGATGTAACTTCCAGGTGTATGCGGGGCTGCGGAGGGAAGTGAGGCAAACTCCTCCGAGCCTGGACATTGGACAATTGGACTCATAATGCTGATTCATGGACCCCTGAGGTCACATCCCTTTGGACTGTGGGATATGCTGACTCACCCGGATATGGTGCAACCCTGCTTGGACATTGCATGGGCAATGGGAGGGGGCATAGGGTATATAAGGTGTGTTTGGGTGGCGGGCCAGTGCTTTAGCTTTACATGTGTCGTACCTGCAATAAAATCGTGTTGGACCGTGTTTCAATCTACGCGTGATCCTTACCGAGTGTTGGAGAGTCGTTACACAAAAGTACATTGTGTGCCATGGGAGTGAATATCATCCATTTTCCTTATGAATGAAATGGTACGAAATGCTATGATAAAGAAGACGATTTCCCCCACTTCCCCGTTGTCAATAGTGCAAGCATCCAGTGGGTAAACCCAGGGGTTTGTTGTCCCCAATACCGGTAACTAATAGGCCATGGCACCCGTCCTCTCCCCCACCCCCACCCATAACCTTAGTTATTCCCTCTGGCACAAAGCATCTCTTCATCTATAAGAAGATTCCATAAGTTGACACAACATTTAAAGAGTACAATTTTTGTTTTGAAGTTTGGAGAGAGAGAATCAAACATATTATTCCATTTAGAGTTTAGCAGCAATCATGGTACTTCTTTGGAGTATGAATCACCTAATTTTGTGACTATATCATGTTGGTGATGGTGGCCCTTCAGTTAGATAATATTAGGCTCTGAATGTAAAGGTCTCACAGCAGTGGTAGATGTTGTTTAGACAGTAATGTGTACTACACCTCTTCAAAATATAATAAGATAGCTCTGTTTGCACTGGAGGACCACCAAGCTCATTTTGCTGTGTTGGTCCCTGGACTTTTCTCCAAAGCCCTACCCAAATAGTACCACCAGTAACTTGTCAACACACAATTGACTAAAATGTCTTTATCAGTTCCTGTTTTTGTAATTATCTACACTGCCCTTCCTCACTTGGATTCCTTTAAATGTGTTGGACTATACTGCCAACATGCTCACTGGTGATGTTGGCTGTGATAAATTGAAATTGTAGTTCAACACAGCTAATGGAGCTCTAACCTGAGGGAGTTGCCAAAAATACTAAAAACCACATTTGCTTGTTTATGTACTTAGGCAGGATGCCCTTGTACCTTTTAAAATATCTCTGTTGATGGCTTTGCTTCAGAGCTCAATGGGTTGTTTCATGAGGATAAAAATAATAATGCTAAGCTTTTATTCTGTGATATTTTTCCTTGTGGGATTGGAAAGTTTCTCACATATTCTTTCAATAATATTTTCCATATTATAGGCTGGTACTATTTGTATACTTGAGATGGAGAATCAACAGTACAATCCTTTGCATGTATAATTAGATAAGAGATGATTACTTCACTATGATTTAATTCCTAGGTACATTGTTATAGGATTGTGGCATGACAGGTCTAAATATCATGTTTTCCTCCAGAACCTGGATGTTACTTCTAGAATTATAATACTCGGGTCCACTCCTCCTTCTATGATACAACACAACAGGTGTGGTCACAGTAAATTCAATAAAGAAATCTGAACACACAAGTATCTCAAAGTGTAATCAATATGTATTCAGTAACTCCTCCTTCTACCATCAATTTAGCACAGCCACTGGGAATTCTGGAGTTCTCATTCCCAAGTAACTTTGCCAAGCTTTATGTTTCTTATCAATAACCAGTAAATGCATAATTTCAATCAGTAGCTTTTCATTCATATCTTATTTTCTAAGTGTGACACTTGTTATCTATCCACATTAACATACTTTTAGAAAAACATATCTGTCTTCTTGTTGAAAGTGTGCTGAACAATGCATTGGGATGCAAGAGCGTATTTATCACTAGGATCTTTTTGCTTTTGCGTTTGCTCCCTTAGTCCTGTCTTGCCAAGATCAGATGTTGAGTCACAGATGTAGCATAAATATTAATCATGGGCTGAGTGAGAAATGCTAGGCATCTTCCTTGGGAAATGTCAGTGAGTGGTGGAGACATGTGGAATTCTTGCTGTGATTGCAATTGGCATCCTCCTACAAAGCAGAGAAACACTCAGAGGCTGTTGTGAGCTGATGTGGTCTCATCGATCTTGGTAAGCTTTGGAAGCCAAGTCTGTTCTGGCAGGAACCTTTTCTGGAGCTGGCAGAGAGAGCAATGGGCCACGAAGCTCCATGCCGAATGTGATGAAGCACAAAGGACTTGCTTAAGTTGGGCTTCGAAGAAGCAGATAGGATCAGCTCCTTAAAAAACTTAACCTTTCTTGAATGATGCAGAACTGTATCCTGCAGTCCAACTTAAAAAGTACAACATGACTTCCTTTTCTACAGATTCAATATCCACCTTTTCACTTACCCACACTCCAAAAACTATTCACCCTGGAAGTATTTGTGGGTCTCTGTAGGTCCTCCAGAGCTATACTAAATTATGTTTCTGACCCAAGTAAAGTCAAATATACAGAGTTTGTTGTTATCTGAAATTTCAGGTACTCATTGTAGTCTTGGAACATATCTACTCCCCCCCCCCCCCCGCCCGGATATATTATTAGCTATAGAAAACTACTGGTACTATTATGTCAGAAGTTTAGAACTTTTAACTCCCCAAGTCTCTGCCCATGAATCATTCTCTTAAGGTTTCTGAAAGGTGAACTCCAAATATTTTGAAGACCAAACACTGATAATCCAGGTTCTACTCTCCGGCGAGCCATAAAATTCACTTTGGGCCAGTCTGTCTCTCTGAGCTTGACCTATCCCACAGGCTTGTGGTGAGGTGTAAATGAGAGACAGAGAGCCATTCATGCATTGAGATGAAATATGCAATGAAATATGATATAGAATTGTATCTAAAATATAAATGAATACAGTTTTAGCTATCTTACATTGGAGTCCTTAACTTGGAAAGGAGATTCACATATTCACAGGCTGATAGCATAGCTTGCATTACTAGCCAAGAAATGCCTTCTCTTTTTGTGTGTTTTGTACATTTATAAGAAATTTCCTACCAGATCATGCTAAAAGTATCTGTAAATGAAGCATGGTGCCCCCTTATGTATCTCTAGTCTTTTTTTTTACTTCCTAATTAAAAACTTGGGGTTGAAGAGATAAAAATACCATAGTTTTAATTCTGCAGAAAAAATACTAGGGATAGCCTAGTTACAATCAAGTCAAACGAGTCCACTTTTAACTGTTTCTAAATTATGGGCTTTCTAGTCTCAATTGAAGCAAACATAGACATACATCAACATGAATCAAACATCCCTTTTCTCTTCTTTCTGTCTGTTCCCTCTCAAACACTCTCAAACACATTCCACCGGGAATGTGGCGCCACTAGCTTGGTGTCAGCTGCATAAGATCTCTACTGACCAGAAGGTCATGAGTTTGAGGCCTGCCTGGGTCGAGGTGGGCTCTCAACCTATTGTGTAGCCTGTTGTCGACCTTTGCAATCTGAAAGACAGTTGTATCTGTCAAGTAGGAAATTAAAGGTACCACTTAGTGGTGAGGCTAAAGTTAACTGATTTACGAGGCCATAAAAAGATCTCCTGGAAACATGCTGAGGAATGAAGGAGTGTGACAGCTTCCACTTGTGGCCAGATGTTAAAAATTGCCTCTGTCTGTCTTGTGTGCGTGTGTATCTAAATGTAATGTGTACATTGTAATCCGCCCTGAGTCCCCTGCAGGGTGAGAAGGCGGAATAGAAATGATGTAAGTAAGTAAGTAAGTAAGTAAATAAATAAATAAATAAATTCTTTCAGCTCTTCTGCATCTTCTCAGTTCTATAAGCCAGGGCTGTCCAACTTCTACCGGCCCAAGGGCCGGAATTCGATCATTGATCACCTGGGGGGGCATAGTGTGAAAATAAATAAAAATAAAATAAAAGAATAAAAGAACGGAAGAGAGGAAGGAAGGAAGATGGATAGAGGGAGGAATAAATGCAAGAATAAAAGGAAATAAATAAAATAAAAATAAAATAAATTAAAATTAAAAAATAAAAATAAAAATAAATAAAAATAAAAGCAAGCAAGGAAGGAAAGAAGGAAGGATTGAAGGAAGGAACGAAGAAAGGAGCCCACCCCAGCAAAACAGCCCTCTGCTTCAGCCTACCTTAGTTCGGTATCCTTCCCAAAACGCCGCTGCCCAAATGGAGCTCCACACAGCCTTGCTCCGGTCCGGGTTCTCTCTTCCAACGAGGATCCAGGGCCGGGAGCACGAGAGAGAGGTGAAGACACAGAGGTAGGAGCCGAAGACACAGCAGAAGAGTAATTCCTGTACTCTTCTAGTCTCAAAGGAAATGGCACAGCGGAGGAAGCTGGGACTTGTAGTCCCTTTGGCTCCCGCGGCGTCATTTCCTGTCTAGCTCATTTCCTGTCTGCTGAAGAGCCAGGACAGGTAATAGTGGACAGCTGTGCCGCCAGCTACAATTTTCAATTTTTTAAAAAAACAGCTGATTTCTTGCAGGAGGGTAGGAGGGCCGGATCAGGGGGCTGGAGGGTGATGTACGGCCCCCAGGCGCCTGTTGAACAGGCCTGCTATAAGCAATTCTTGTTTTCTTTCTATGTTCCAAAGTGAAGCAAACAATTTTTCTGTCCCAAAGCTATTTCTTGCTCAATCTCTTACCCCTCCATCTTTTCTCTTGACCTGTCACACAGATCTATACTCTTCAACCTTAGTGGTGTTTTAGTTACCTTAACTTCCACATTCCTTGCTCCTTCCTGCTCCTTTTCACTCCCTCCTCTCTTTCTTTCATTGCAACTTTGTGACATTCACTTTACTGTCTCCTGATAATTCTCCTTTTTTTCTATTTCACCAGGCACTGATATTCAGATACTGTATGTACTGCCTTTGAGAGCTTAAATACCTTGAAAAACACCCATCTTCTTATGGAAGCTAAGCAGGCTTAGACTTAGCTAATACTTGGATGGAAGATCACTAACAAATGTTGTGTGCTTTAGGCTGTATTTCAGAGGAAAGAAATCGATTAAATTCAAGTCAACATATGAAGGGTCATACACTATCATCAAAGTAAAATGATTCTAAAGTAAGAATTCTTTATTTTTCAAAGTGTTCACATTGAGTTATTGGCTTCTGGGCTTGGACTGCCTTTTTGTTTCCTTTAGAACCTCAGAGGAAGAGGAAGAAAGAGTGCAACCAGCCAACTCATTGGGATGAGGCTGAATCCTGAACATGGAGATCAAATCTCTGAGGTAGGCAGTTGAGTGTACCTGACTTTGTTCCCACTTTGGCTACCATGTGGAAAGTGGAGCAGGAGATGGGGGAAATCTATGATCTGAGAGTGTACTGAGATAGGACTGCCGGCTGGATGCTCCTGATTGTATTTTCCCCAGTTACTTGTGAAGCTCCTTTTGTGAGATTGGGCTTTGGAAGGGGAATATAGGCACAGGGAAAAGGTCCATTAACTAGGGATTTCTCACTGCTTTTCTATACTGTTATTGAAAAAACACTATTTTGCTGCTTGTAATATGATCATTAGAATTAAACTGTAGACTCTGTCCTGGGGCTAGACACTCCGATTTATTTACATTGGTGTGTATGTATGTGTCTTCAAGTCAACTATTGTCTTATTTATTTATTTATTCGATTGTACATCGCCACTCCCAGAGGCTCGGGGTGGTTTACAGGATTTCAACACAGTAATAAAACAATAAAGCGATACACATTAAAATATCATTAAGTCTCGAAGGCTTGTCACAACAAGAAGGTCTTACAAACTGCGAAAAGTTGCAAATTTCGCAAAGCTTCAATCTCAGGGGCAGATCATTCCACAAAATTGGGGCGATGTTAGAACTGCACCGATTTCAGTGTTTTCTTAAGCAAGGAATACTCAGAAATGGTATCTGAATTATAGTCTGCAACTCTACAACAACTAGGATTCATTGGTAGTCTTCCATCCAGTACTAACTAGACCCTTCAAGATCAGGAATTAAACTGGTGCCTTGAAAGGGTAGGTTTAGGTCTTGTTTAGTTGTAAAATCAAATGTGGGCACATGCTGAGGATTGGTGGACCTGGTGGCAAACAGAGGTAATTTTCAAGCATCAAGAAGTTACTTCTGGAATATTTCACCCACCCCACCCCTTCTTTTAAAAAAATATTGAAATCCTGCTAAAACTAATCGTAAAATATTTGGAAAAAGGATTTGCCAAAAAAAATATTATGGGAAGGAATAGAAGTTACCTGTCGAAATGTTGTGGGACAAATCACAGGACCCCAAAGGGCTTTATTAGCATTAGGGCTTCTGTTTGTTCTTCCTCTGAGGAATGGTTATTTGTTATTGATCAAACACTACTCACAACATCTTCTGGGTTTGGGATTGATGGTTGGTTTGCAGTGCTGCAAAGGAAGAAATCACTTTTCTTTCTCTGGAGAACTTGAAAATGTTGTAGGAAGGAGTAAGTAACTAAGCTCTGAAATAGAATTTCCCATAATGGAATATTTATTATTTATTGTTTCAACATTTCTACCCCGCTCTTCTCAACCCCGGGGGGGACTCAGACCGGCCAACAAGAGGCTGGTCGGTAAACGACATAATACAAAATACAATATGAAACCAAAAACATATAGCATTAAAAATACATTAAAAATACAATTAACATTAACATCATGCATTCTCTTAAGTTAAAAACAGTATTTCGTCCATAGCAGTTACACTGAGCCATGTCCATCAACTTGCCATTACATCCAGACCAAGTGCATTGTGCTAATGTGCAAACGCCCTCAGTCCCACGGTGAGCTGGCATTACCATCACTAAATACAGCTCACATATAAACAAAAAGAAAACCTTGGATCTGGAATCTCTAACCTGCAGGAACATACATATTAGTTATCAGCATTCCATAAACTGGCTTCAAACTGGCTGTGGACGGGGGATGATAACAGCAGGGTACAAAATCCGACAGGCACCATGTTAAAAAAAGGGGTTATTAAATTTTTTTTTCCCCTTTTTTCCCTTTTACAAAAAGGTTCGATATTTATCATAAATTCAGTTTTTTTTTTAGAAATAAAAAAAAAATAATAACAATATGGCTTTACGGGTTCTTTTAATTTTAAAAGGGGTCCACCCCCTTTTTTTTTGTGCCATGGGGTTTTAGACTCAATGCCTCAAAGCTTTTTTCCCCGGGGACTTATTTTTTTATTTTCCCCCAGTAGTGAGTTGGGAAAAACTGGGCATTTTTTATAGGTCTCACCCTTTCCCTTTCCCCCTTTTTTTGCTTTTCCTCAACTCCAAGATGCTTTTTTTTTTTCTAAGGTCGGGGCCCCCCAGTATTTTGGGGGGCATGGTGCTGGGGGGAAAATGTGAATTATTTCTTTGTAAAATTTTTAAGGCCTGCTCTGAAAAAAATGAAGAAGCTAAATGGTATCAAAAAAAGGAAAAAAGGGGTTTTTCCCTCATATTGCAGGGGGCTGAATGAAACCAACATTTTTTCCCTTTTTAAAATTGATTACATAGGTTAATATTTTTTTTAAAAAAGGGCCGAAAGAAAACCCTTTCCCCCCCCTTATAAAAAAATTTAAAGACTGGTTTTAATTTGCAGGAAAATGTTGGGGATGTCATTTAGCTATGATGACCCCAAATTAGTAATACAGGTTCATGAATTTCATTCCAGGGTGTTATTTAAAGAATAATATTTGTATTTATACTTTTTGTTTTTTTTTATATATCTTTTCATAGTGTTTTATCTCTTGTTTTTTGTTTTGTACCCCCCTTTAGCCACAGGGGAGACGGGTAAAAAAATTTAAATTAATTTTTTAAAATTATTATTATTAGAAACATAACACAGAAAACCCAAAGATCACTATGTGGTTTTTTATTTAATCACCACTGGATTTTTTTTAAGTGTCTAGGACTTTGTGATGTATCGGTGAATAATCCTTTTGCAGATCCGGGGGGGGTTGGTTTTTTGCAGCTGACAGATAGAATTTTGTGGGCATTTGTTTTTAAATGACCAAAGGGGTTTTGGGGACTCCCCCAGGGGCCACTGGGATCATCTTTCGGTTGAAGAATAATAATATCTACCAGGATTGAAAAATCTCCCCCAAATCTTTACTATGGGTTTTTGTTTTTTTAATTTTGGTCAAAGGGGTTGGTGGAAAAGATTGTGCAGTTTTTAAAAAAAAAAAATTTAGTATAGATTTTAATTTTTTTTCAGATATTTCCTCACTTTTTTCATTGGGGTTTTTAAAAATTTTTTTGGGGGAAAAATTGGGGTGGAAATGTATTATGTTTTTGGCGTATTGTACTATCTCTTGAAGTTTTAACTGTGAAGAAGTTTTTTGTTTTTTTTGGGAAATTGGAATATGAAATGTATCACAGGCTACCAGAGGTTAAAAAATAGCGGATGTCCCTCTTCCCCCACCATAATAAAGTGAACTTGAACTTAAACTGATGGGGTTTTTACACCACTTTAAGTCCCGCCAGTCCCTTTGGGAACCCTTTGGGGTCTTTTTTTTGGGGTTTTTACCTTTTTTGCCAATGATTTTTGTCCTTTTAAAAATTAAAACCCCCGGGGTTTCCCTAAAATTGACCATGTCAAAATTAAAAAGGTATCAAACTGTATTTTCTACAGTAAATGTACCTCTGGTTAAAGTAGTGGAAAAAATTTCAACAGGTTTGGTTTTCTGCCCCCATTTAAAAACCCCCTTTTCACAGAGGCTTTTAGCCCCATTATTCCTTTTTAAAATTTGGGCCCCCGCCGAGCATCATCAGAAAACGTTTGGGGGGCCCACCAATTCCTCCCTTTGGGGGGGAAGGTCTTCCCCCCCCTTTTCTCAATACGTTGGGGAAAAAGGGGTGGGGGAACGGGATTCCCGGAAAACCCCCCTTTTTCCCATCTGATGGCAACGGGACAGGGATTTTGTCCCCCCCCACCATATGATGGGTAATGAGGGTGGTCATGTATCCCCAAAACCCCCCCATGCCTTTTTTTGGCACTTCCCCCCAAAAAAGGGGGGCCCCGGGGAAAAATGTGAAGGGTCCTAAGTCTATTCAACGAGCAGGTGGGGGAAGCAGAAAATTTAGAGATTTGTTGGGTTTCATTTTTTGCACCAATGTTTTTTCCCTGCCTTTTCAAGGTGGGGGATAAAACTACTTTTTCTGGGCCAGAATGGCCCCGACACTTTTCCCCCCAGTTTTCCTTGTTTTGGGCCCGGAAAACTCTGGGACTATCCCCCCCCCCCCCAAAATTTAAAAAAACCCCTTTTTTAAAAAAAAATACGCCCTTTCCTTTTCAGGCTGCCACATCCAGAAAAAAGAAAACCAGGGGAAAGGGGAGGAAAGGGCCACTTTTCCCTAAAACCCCCTTTTCGGCCAGGGGGTTTTGGCAGCTCTGCAATGGAAAAACAATAACTACTTTTTCCCAAAAGGGGGTTTTTCTTTGGGGGGGAGGAGACTGTTCCCCCGGGCCTCCCCCGGCCCCGTCCCAAAAGGGGGTCTGGGTTCCCACTGGGGAAAAAAAAGTGCTTTTGGGGGGGTTTGGGAAGGGGCCCCCGGAACATATACGTTTTTTTAAAAAAAACAGTGTTGTGGGGTGCCTTTTGCAAAGGCCCCCCAAAAAAAACATTGAGTAGGACTAAAAAAAAAAAAAAAAATATTTTTTAAAATTTTAAAATTTATTTAATTTTAAAAAACTATTCTGCCTACTAACAATCTATAAAAAAAAGGGGGGTTTTCCTTTCTTGCCTTGGGGAAATTTTTTCCGGTGAAAAAAAAAAAAAGGGGGAAAAAAAACCTTTTTTTTTCAAACCAAAATAAAAAAGGATGGGGGGAAGGGGAAAAACAATTTTTGAAATTTTTAAAATTTTAACTGTTGTTTTTTTGGGGTTTAGAAGAGAAAAGGGGTTTGAACATAAACCGAAACAAGAATCCTGTTTGGTTTTGGTTTTCCCCTGGTTACACTGGTGTAAATGCCTTTTTAGGAGCTTGGGGAAATATGAAAGACAACCTGTACACCTGTGTTTGGAAAGGTAAAACCAAAAGGGATATCTGTCCGAAAATTAATATTTGACATCCTTTAACTGTCTTGGCTCAACACTGGGAAATTTTAGGAGCTGTTTTTTTCGCTCTTGCCTTATTCAAAAATTCTGATGATTCACCCCTTTTTAACCCCAGGATTCCACAGGGAAATTTAGCCCCCGCAGTTTAAGTGGTGTTAAAAATCAATTCCCGGGGGATACACTTGGGGCTCTGCGTCCCAAACCATTTGGGGGGGGGGGATTTTCCGAGGGGGAAATACCTTTACATACAAGGTGGGTTTTCCCAAATCTGATCCCAATTTGGGTAAAAAGCTAAAAATTTTAAAGGGTCTAAACCCCCTTAGATGCTGGTAAGGTTGATGAGCAGGGCCCCCCCAAAGCCTTAACCAACATCAGGGAAAGGAGCCTAAAAAAGTGCCAGTGATTTCAGGGGGAAGAGGCTGGGGAAGAGTTACCTGTTCTAGCTTTGTGGGCCTGAAAAGAAAGGTCTCAGCTGTGCATTCCCCATATTTTTGAGAAGATATAGCAACAGGGGAAAACCATGAATTTGGTTTTTAAAGGTGGTACCTGGTTGCTGGGGGACCTTGGGGAAATCACAACCATCCACTGGGCTGGCACATTTTCCCCGTGTTTTGATCGGGAAAATGAAAGCAACTCCTTCATTAATCTTGCAGCAGACTTTTTAAAATGGTGAAATTTTTGGGTACCAATTGTCCTTCATCTAAATTGAGGGTGTCCATTTTTTTTTCTTCCCCGAACCACACTGAAAGAAGAATTATCTTGAGGGTTCACACCACTGTAAAATTGAAACGGTAGCGATAAAAGTGGCGACGGCACCATGCCTACTACAAACAGACTTGAATTCTTTTTTACAATTCATTTTGTGTGGCATTGCAACAGAGTCCTCTTCTCTTTATTTATTAATTTTAACAGTTTTTTGCTTCTACAAAAGTAATTGCAAATTTTAAAACAATTATGGATAATACTCAGATATTTTTGATTTAAAACCCCATTATTCCATCCCGAGCACAAAGTTTGGCCAGGGAAAGGAAAAAATCAAGCCCGAAAAAAACATAATGTTAAATGTTTACAATTTGTGTTATTTCATAGGGATCCTGGACCACATGTGGCCCCCGGCCTACAGGATAGACAACCCCATTTTAAAAATTGGTTTTAAACTGGGGAAAAATAGTGGGTACAGAAAGCCTACCATTTCTTTTTATTACCACCCCCCTTCCCCCAAAAATGCCCTGAAATCATGTCATACTTAGAAAATAAAATGGAGCTTCAAGTGGGAAAACCGAAAAAATAATTGGTTAATGAAATAAAAAAAGTCAGAGAAACAAAAAAAACAAAAAAGGACAAAGACAAAAAGTTGTAAAAAG
>JARBWK010001263.1:0-20212 GCA_030556195.1 Anolis apletophallus | reverse complement strand
GGGAAAACCTCGGCCCTCTGGGTGCTTTGGACTTAAATTCCCACCATTCCTAACAGCCTGAGGCCCTTTCCTGCTTAAGTGGCTGAGGGGGGGAAAGGAAAAGGGCCTGAGGCTGCTAGGAATGGTGGGAGTTGGAGTCCAAAAAATGTGGAAGGTCCAAGTTTGCCCATGCCAGCTTTCAACAGAGACCTCTTCCTCCCCCTTCCCCTTCGTGCCCTTTCTTCCCTCCTGTCGAACACTTACTTTTCTTCTACACTGCCGCTTCTGCTGCCATTTTGATCTGAGGGGGCAGCGTGAGCATGTTCAGGAGGGGAGGGGGGAAGACGTGACCCGTGCGGGCGCTGCTATGCAGACTCGCCCCAGAGCAAAGTGAGCAGAGCGAGGCTGGAAAGAAGGGAGCCCTAGTGGAGAAGAAAAGGTGTTCGGCAGGAGGGGGAGGAAAGGGTATTGGAGGTTCTAATTTCCCACGGCACACCTGATGATTGCTCACGGCACACTAGTGTGCCACGGCACACTGGCTGAGAAACACTGGTCTACATTCAATAGGGGCAGTTCTGAGGCATTTCCAAAATCATGAATTACAGTCTTTCCTGCTCCCAGAAAACCTGATGACCAATATATGATAGTCTGATGCTGTCATATATTATGTTGACCCATAATATATTGACACACTCCCTAATTAAATCAGATCAGCCCCTTCCCTCCTATCCTTTAGGAAAAAGCTTAAAACTTGGTTGTGGAGCTAAGCATTCGAGCAGCAGATGCAGCATTAGCAATGAGAATGATTTATTGGACTGACAATGGACTGACCTGGATTATGACTTGAACTTGCATAATTTTAATTGGATGTTTTTATATGTGATATTTTAATGATTGTTTTAAATGTAAATTGTTATTACAATTGTCTTGTTTGGGCATCTAATGGTCCCGTCCCCCCCCCCCCCACTTCCCCGGGGTGTGTGTGAGAAGGACAGAATAGAAATATACTAAATAAACAAACAAATGTGAAAATATGCCAGCTGCATGCCTTTGAGATCATCATTTTCTTCCTCACTGCTTTTCAAAGCATCTTTGTCTAAGAAATTTGTGGGGTTTATAGTGTGCAGCAGAAATGTTTGCGCCTTTCTGCTTGGTCTTATAAAGATACTTCCACTATACAGATGTCAGTGGAAAAGTTATGGAGCAATTGCTGTCAGTGTGTCTGTGTGAGCTGAAGGAGAAGGAAGGGCTCATAACCACTTATGCAGCATACAGAAAATGTGTTCAGTCAGCACTTTGATCAAGCCAATTTTATTTAGACACAGGTAAGGAGAAAAGCATATACTGGGCTGACAGATTTTCCAATGCCTTCTCTGTTTGGTCATAAACAACTTCAAGTGTTAAGGTACTTTCTACTGTATTAACAACACAAATCAGCGTGTAATAATCTTAATCCAGATCGTTTGTTTTGGATTTTTAATCTTATCCAAACGGTTTGCTTCCCAAACTGCACATGTTCATAATTGTTGGCCATAGTTGGAAAAACTTTAGGGCCGCGGTTTCTCAACCTGGGGTTGGGACCCCAGGGAGGGTCACGAGGGGGTGTCAGAGGGGTCACTAAAGACCATCTAAAACACAGTATTTTCTGTTGGTCATAGGGGTTCTGTGTGGGAAGTCTGGCCCAATGTTATTGTTGGTGGGGTTGAGAATGCTCTTTGATTGTAGGTGAACTATAAATCCCAGAAGCTACACCTCCCAAATTTCAAGGTCTATTTTTCCCAAACTCTACCAGTGTTCACATTTGGGCATATTGAGAATCCATGCCAAGTTTGGTCCAGATTCATCATTGTTTGAGTCCACAGTGCTCCCTGGATGTAGGTAAACTACAACTCCAAAACTCAAGGTCAATACCCATCAAAGCCGTCCAGTATTTTCTGTTGATAATGGGAGTTCTGTGTGCCAAGTTTGGTTCAAGTCCATCATTTGATTGTAGGTTAACTATAAATAACAGCAACTAGAACTCCCAAATGACAAAATCAATCCCCACCAGTATACAAATTTGGGCGTATTGGGTATTTGTGCCAAATTTGGTCCAGTGAATGAAAATAAATCCTGTATATCAGATATTTACATTACAGTTCGTAACAGTGGCAAAATTACAGTTATGAAGTAGCTTCAGAAATAATTTTATGGTTGGGGATCACCACAACAAGAGGAACTGTATTAAGGGGTCGCTACATGGGAAGGTTGAGAACCACTGCTTTAGTGGCTCCTTTCTCCATCATTTTAAAAAAGATTGAGGTGAAATTTGCTACAATGGTAGAACACATTTACCACTATTAGCTCAGAAAACTTCATAACATTTCACTTATCCATGGAATTTTGGTGAATTTTCAAATTTTTATAAATAACATTTAAAAAATACAAAAGCGAAATCCTTGAATCCTTGAAGTTTAAAATGATAGAAGCACAAAGTTGTGGCAAGGAAGCACACCTTGAAGAAGCAGAAACATATTTTTCTTCATACTGTATTCATTTCAGCCACCCTCCCTCTCTTGCTCTCCCTGTCTCCCATTTCATGAAGCCANACAAACCAGGAACAAAAACCACACAAAATCAAATAACCCAAAGTTCCTCAAAGCAGACAGCAACCTCACTGAATGGACAAGAGCACAAGGTTATCTGTGTTACAATAAGTTAAAGATGGACTCAAATTTTAAAAACCGTTATATAAGAGAAGTACTATTAAAAATCTGGTTAAAATATTATAAAAAACTGTTTCCAGGCTTCCGGTCTGGCTAATGGCGGAGGTGGATGCACTCTGAGGGATCTCTCCCAGAGTGAAGCGGAGAAAAGGCTACTGGGGGGTACAGTAAACTCCCGCCCGAGTCTGAGAGGGAAGACTCGGAGCTCAAGGCCATAAACTAGCCCTGCTGGCAAGAATCAGGGCCCCTCAAGGACCCTGAGGAAACCAGCAAGGAGCAGAAGAAGGCCGGTGAGGTAGCCGATGGGCTAGGCCCTGCAAAGCCAGGACCACCATGCCAGCCAGACACACTCACTCACACACTTGGAAGGGGAGACTAAGGAGGAGAGAGGAGGCGACATGACGGCTGAGAAAACATAACAAATAAAGAATAGGCAGAAAAGACATACCCTTGAAGGGCCCGGGCCGCTACATTAAACTAGAGAACTAAACAAGTTTTAAACCGGGAGAACAGCGAGGTGAGAGGAGACAGAGGCGCTGAGACGGGAGTGCTGCAGTAAAATAAAAAGGTAAACAAACCTGGAAGACGGCGACGCGAGGGGGAGAAGCGGCAGCAAAGGCGGAGAAGAGGCGAAGTGAGGGGGAGAGGTTTCTGGTGGTGGCATGATGGCGGGCGATTGCAGAGCTGATAAGCTGTGGTTTCTGAGGTAAACAACCCCTCACTGGGGAGGAAGGAAGTGACGAGCAAGCAGGAAGTGAGGTTAAGGATGAGAGCGCCCATAGAGCTAGGAGAGCTCCGCAGAGGAGTTACACATAAAAAGCTCTGCCAGAAACCAGGAAACGGACCAAAGGGACCCATAGAGCTGCCAAACGCTGGAAAATATAGAAAACCCGGGAAAACCGCTGAAAGAGCATTCAACTGTAGAGATAACAGAACAAAGAGCCCCGGGGATAGAGAGAAGCAAGAACGAAAGACCCACCAGACCTGACAAAGATATAGAGGCTAAGAAAAAAGATTAGGAGACTGCAGAGGAGACACAAAGGAGGAAGAACGCCTGAACTTAAATAAGGACAAAGAAGGTATAGAAAGGAGAGGCTAGACAAAGAGGATTGGAAAACAGAAAGCAAGCATTGAGAGAAGAAACAAGGAGGAACGAGAAGAGGAGTATGTCCCTGGTAGTGATGGCGACTAGAGGAAAAGGAAAAGGAAAAGGAGGGGAAAGGATAGAAGACAAAAGGAGAGGATCTGGAGCAGGGGAGATTGGAATGAAAGAGATGCTGGCAGAGTTCCAAGATATTAGGAGATTCCTCCAGAGAGGGGAAGAAGAAAGAGAAAGAAATAAAGAAGAACTGAAGGAAGACCTGAAAGACATGAAAGCTGATCTCAAGAAACATTAGAGACACGAAGAAAGAATTACAGGAAATGAATCAAAGGATGAGAGACATGGCAACAGAAATCAAGGACCTAAAGAAAGAAAACAAAGAGTTGAAGGAGAAGCAAAAAATGAACTATAATAGGATCAAAGAACTAGAAATAAAAAGTTCGGACTGGGAAGATAAACAGCTACAACTGGAGTACTCTCAAAAAGAGTATCAGCTTAGATTTAGAGGGATAGTGGAGGATGAGAAACAAGATATAAAGGACTTGATCATAGCAATAACGGCGAAAATCCTCAATAAGCCAGAAACAATCATGGCCAACAAAATTGACAGGGTGTACAGGATCAACTCAGTGTACGCGAGAAGAAATAATACCCCGATAGATGTGTTTGCAAATTTCACAAGAAAAAGTATACGGGATGACATACTGAAGTGGCAGGAAAAATCAAAAGGATCATATATGGACAAAAAAGTCATTATCCTAAAAGAACTACCTTCGGAAGTCCTGGACAGGAGGAAGAAATATTTTTTCTTGACAGACATCTTAAAGAGACATGATATAAGGTTCCGGTGGGAGAAGATCGAAGGGGTGATGGCGACGTTCAAAGGGAATAAACATTGGTTGACAACGGAAGAGAAAGCTAAGGACTTCCTGAGGAGGTATGAAGATGACCTAAAGGATAATTATAAGGAGAGAAAAGAAAGAAATGGAGGAATCCCAAGGCCTCCCCCTAGAGAACAATTAAATGAGACCCAACCACCGAACGGAGACGACGAGACGGAGAGAGAGGAACTGGACGAGAAAGAGGAAGGAGAGGAGTCAACTTCAGAGAAGGAAGAGGAGGGAGAGGAGGAAGACACATCGGAAGCAACAAAAGCCCAAAGAAGCCTGGAAAGAGAGGACTAAGTATAATTGGGAGGGAAGGGAGATATGCCTCTTAGATGTATAACATGGAATGTTAATGGGTTAAACAACGGGGCGAAAAGGAAACGGGTTTTTAATGCACTAAAAAAAAGAAAGCAAATTTGATTGCGATCCAGGAGACGCATATCAAAAGAGGGGAAGAACAATACTTAAAAAGGGATGATCTGGGAGAGGTCTTTGTGGCCTCATCGGGAAAAGAAAGAGGAGTGGCCTTATATGTGAAGGCCACTCTTAGTCCAAAAAAGATATTCGAAGATAAAAAGGGGAGGTATATAGGGATCAAATTGAAAATAGAAAATGAGACGATTCTGGAATGCAATGTATACGCGCCGAATGATGCAAAACAGACCTTCTTCAGAAGATTGGATAAGGAATTAGAAAGAATTGAATATGATAATATCATACTTCTTGGAGACTTCAACGGGGTGATAGACTGTAGCAACCCAGTTCTCTTTTGTGCCTGGGGGGCAGGGGGCAGCACCGGGGGTCCCACTTGCATTGGAGCCAGCCGCAGCTGATGAGGAAATGGAGGAAGGGGTTAATGAGTCAGCTGGACCTTCCTCTCCCACAGAGAGCCTGGCCTGGGATGATGGATGGCCTGACGGCTACGATAACTGGGAAGGTCAGGCCAACTCAGAAAGTGTTGATAGTGACGATTGTTATGAGAAGCCAGGTGGTTTCGGGTCGCAGGAGAGAATCAGGGAAACAGTGGAGGATGAGGCCATGGAAGCTGAAAGGGAGTTTGGCTCTCATGAAGATAGTGAACCATGTGCTGGGAGGCAAGGATGGGGCTTCGATAGGAGAGAGAGCATTGAGTCCAGCAGGAGGGGTTGGCACTTAAGTATAGGATCCGTGGGAACGGATCCTCAGTAGCTCGGCCACTTCTATTCTAAGAGGAGTGAAGTGAGCAAAGGACCATGGAGCCAAGTTGCCGGCTCGTGCCTGGCCAAGAAGTCTCTTGGGCCTTGTTTGAATCTTGTCTTGTTCCTTGATCCGCATTGCATTGCAGAGCCTTTGACCAAGCTTTTGCCAAGCTATCGGATTTGGATTACTACAAACTCTTACCTTGTGGATTGAACTTCTCAATTTTATGGACAATTACCTTTTCACCTGTTCTTTATTATTCAATAAATAGTTAGCTGATTACCGTCTCTGTGTGTGTGATTAAGGGGCCGGCCGAGTTCTTGCATCGTGACATAGACCCAAAACTAGACAAAAACCCGGTAAAAGCAGGGGGAAAGGACAAAATGGGAAACTACCGAAGAGTTTCTTTATCCTAAAAGGAAAATTAGATATTAAAGATGCTTGGCCTTTTCTCGAATCGTCACAGTTCCTGGTCCAGGATAGATGTGATCTGGGTCTCTAAGGGCTTATTCCCAAAAATACAAAAAAAAAAATAATCCCAAGATATTTGTCAGACCACTGCATGATGACCATGGAATTTAATATGAGGAGACCAGAATTTCATTGGAGATATCCAACAGAAATCATAAAAGATGTGGGAGCACTAGAATTTACAAAAAAGGATGATAGAGTTCTTTGAGATAAATAGCACGGGAAATGAGAATATAAACTTAATATGGGACACGGGGAAAGCATTTATGAGGGGATTATACCTCAGACAGCAATCGTTATGGAAGAAAAAGAGAAATAAAGAAACACAGGAATTAACAGAAAAAATAGAAAGGATAGAGAGCCAACTGAAGCAGAAACCAGGAAATAAAAAATTGAAAAATGAAATAGAGATGTATAAAAAACAACTAGAAACAATAGACTTAAGAAAACTAGAAAAAAACTTAAAGTTCTTAAAACAGAAATATTTTGAATCCGCAAACAGGCCGGGCAGGTTATTGGCCTGGCAACTGAAGGAAAAAAAGGAAAAGGAACTTCATAGAGAAATTAAGAATAGACCAAAAGGAATATCACAAGGAGGAAGATATAAAAGAAATTATGGAATCCTTCTTTGCAAATCTATACAAAAAAGATGAGATAAGGGAGGAAGAGGTGGTCGATTACATAAGCAAGAAGAAATTGGATAAAATCTCAGAAGAAGAGAGAGAAAATCTCAATAGGAAGATATCTAGGGAAGAGATAGGGGAGGCCATAAAAGCTATGAAGGGGGGCAAAGCGGCGGGACCAGACGGGTATTCGGCAGAATACTATAAAACATACCAGGATGAATTAATAACAATAATGGAAAAACTATTCAATAGGATTCTGGAAGAAGGGAATATTCCAGAGTCATGGAGAGAATCCAACATAACCTTGATAGCCAAAGAGGGGAAGGACCCAACATCCCCAGCAAATTACAGACCAATCTACCTGTTAAACGTCGATTATAAAATATTTACACATATAATTGCGGAGAGATTTTAAAAATTCCTTAACAACTGGATAAAAGAAGATCAAAATGGGTTTCTCCCAAAAAGACATCTTGCCACAAATGTAAGAACTATAATAGATCTTATAGATTACTACGGAATATTAACAGGGAGATTGCGATGGTATTTGTGGACACAGAGAAAGCGTTTGATAAAATAAATTGGGACTATCTAAAATGGCTCTTAAGAGAAATAGATGTTGGATTTGGCTTCATGAAAATCATACAAGCAATATATTCTGAACAAACAGGCGAGGAAATAGTAAACCAGAGAAAAACCAAAAAAATCAATATCCAGAAAGGGGTGAGACAAGGCTGCCTCCTATCCCCCCTTCTCTTTATATTTATGCTTGAAACCCTGCTAGAGGAAATTAGAAAGAATGAGAATCTTAAAGGGGCTAGGATAAAAAAAATTCAATAAAAGTGCTTGCCTTCGCTGATGATTTGGCCTTAATCGTAGAGAATCCAAGAGACCACATCATGGTCCGCCCCAGGAGACTTATGGATCCGAATGGATTCCTGACGGCTCTTGGGGACTTTCCCGCCTCCTCGGTAAGTGACCCTGTCGAGGCTCTTGTTTCTCTCTGGGACAGGGAGATGACAAGGGCTATTGACACGATCGCTCCAGAACGCCCCCTCGAGTAAATCGAGCTAAACCAGCTCCTTGGTTTACTGAGGAGCTGGCAGCAATGAAGCGAAAAAGAGGAGGCTAGAGTGCGTGTGGCGTCGGAAGCGGAGCAGATCAGCTCGTCGCGCCTGGTCCCCTTTTGAGGACTTATGACGCAGCAACAAAAGCCGCACAAAAACATCTATCGCGCCAAGGTGGCCGCCGCAAGAACCGTCCAGCGGAACTGTTCCGAGTCGTTAGGGGTCTTTAAATCCGCCACAGTGCGAGATCCCTGACGGCTCGGTGTGATACGCTGTGAAGAATTTGCTAAGGCCTTCGTGGATAAAGTGGCACTGATCCGTTCGATACCACTTTAACGGCAGTCTCTGAGGATGTGACACGAGCATCTGCTTGTCCGGTTTTAATGGATTCGCTTTCAATTGGTTCAGCTCAAGGATGTGGACAAGATCCTTGGGAGAGGCGAGGCCCACTACATGCATCCTAGACCCCTGCCCATCCTGGCTGATAAAGGAAGCCAGAGGGGGTTTGGCAGAGTGGGTGAAGGTGGTGGTTAATGCCTCCCTTACAGGAGGGCAAAATTCCAGCCAGCTTAAAGCAAGCTGTTATAAAACCGCTGTTGAAAAACCATCACTGGACCCCACTCAATTAGTGAACTATCGGCCAGATTCCAATCTCCCCTATTTAGGCAAAGACATGGAACGTGTGGTGGCTTCGCAACTCCAGGGGTTCTTGGTAGACACTGATTATCTTGATCCGGCACAGTCTGGCTTTTTAGGCCGACATGGTACTGAAACAGCCTTGGTCGCTTTGGTAGATGATCTACGCCGGAACTCGACAGGGGAGTGTGTCCCTGTTGGTTCTGCTGGACCTCTCAGCGGCTTTCGATACCGTTGACCACGGTATCCTTCTGGGTCGCCTTGCAATGGGGCTTGGGGGTACTGCTCTGCAGTGGCTCCAATCCTTCCTGGAAGGTCGTACCCAGAAGGTGTCATTGGGTGACACCTGTTCGGCTCCACAGCCGTTGTCGTGTGGAGTCCCTCAGGGTTCAGTTCTGTCCCCGATGTTATTCAACATCTACATGAAACCGCTGGGAGAGATCATTCGGAGTTTCGAGTAAGGTGTTATCTGTACGCAGATGACGCCCAGATCTGTCACTCCTTCCCACCTGTCACCAAGGAGGCTGTCCAGACCTTGAACCGATGCCTGGCCGCTGTGTCGGACTGGATGAGGGCTAGCAAATTGAAACTAAATCCAGACAAGACAGAGGTCCTCCTGGTCAGTCGCAAGGCCGAACAGGGCATAGGGTTACAGCCTGTGTTGGATGGGGTTACACTCCCTGAAGACACAGGTTCGCAGCTTGGGAGTGATCCTGATTCATCGCTGAGCCTGGAACCCCAGGTCTCAGCGGTGGCCGGGGAGCTTTTGCACAGTTAAGACTCGTCGCCAGCTGCGCCCGTACCTTGGGAAGTCTGATCTGGCTACGGGTCGTCCATGCTCTGGTCACATCCCGAATAGATTACTGCAATGCACTCTACGTGGGGCTGCCTTTGAAGACAGTTCAGAAATTGCAATTAGTCCAGCGGCGGCAGCCAGATTGCTAACGGAGCTACATACAGGAGCATACCACCCCCTGTTGTGTCAGCTCCACTGGCTGCCTGTCCAATTCCGGGCTCAATTCAAAGTGCTGGTTTTGACCTTTAAAGCTCTATACAGTTCTGGCCCAGCTTACTTGTCCGAACGCATCAGCCGCTATGTCCCACCTCGTAATCTAAGATCATCCGGGGAGGCCCTGCCCGCTCCGCCTACATCTCAGATGAGGCTGGTGGGGACGAGGGATAGGGCCTTCTCGGTGGTGGCTCCCGCCTGTGGAATGCACTTCCTATTGATGTACGATCCACCACATCCCTCCTGGCCTTCAGGAAAAAGTAAAATCCTGGCTGTGGGACCAGGCATTCGTACACCAGCACAAGGCAGCATTTTAGATTGGTTTTTAATGAAAGTGGGTGATTATGGCCAATGTTTTTATGGACTGAACATTGTTTTAATCCAGAGTGAATGTGTATGGTGCTAATGTAGTTGTATTTTAATGTATTTTTAATGTATTTTAATTGTTGAAGTGTTTTGGGGTTTATATTGTTATTATGTGGGCATCGAATTGTGCCATACTGTAAGCCGCTCTGAGTCCCCCCTTGGGGGTTGAGAAGAGCGGGGTAAAATCCCGAAATAAATAAATAAAATGCAGTGGCTAGACAAAATAGAAAGTTTCGGGGCCGTGGCTGGATTTAAAGTCAATAAAGAAAAAACCCAAATATTAGTCAAAAACCTTACAGAGGAAGCTAAACAACAACTACAAAAAAAGACGGGAATGACAATAACGAACAAGGTGAAATACCTGGGGGTGAATCTAACCCCCAAAAATTCAAAACTCTACAAAAATAACTATGGTTTAAAATGGGAAGAAATCAGAAGAGACCTGAACAATTGGTCGAAGCTGAACCTATCCTTCTTGGGGAGGGTGGCATCAGTCAAAATGATGGCGTTACCCAAACTAATTTTTTTGTTTGCAACACTCCCCATAGTTAAAAAAAGATTCACAATTCAATTTATGGGATAAAGACCTATCAAAGTACATATGGGGAGGGAAAAAACCAAGAGTGAGATGGAAGACGCTACAGCTCACAAAAGAAAGGGGAGGCATAGGGCTCCCAAGTTTAAAATGGTACTTCGAAGCCAACTGCCTGAACTGGCTTGGGGAGTGGTGCAGACTAAAAAATGAGAGGTTATTAGAATTGGAAGCCTTTGATTTAAGGTTCGGTCTGCATGGTTACCTTCTCTATAATAAGTTAAAGGCAGATGCCAATTTTAAAAACCATAGTGTAAGATATATTCTACTAAAAATCTGGCTAAAATATAAAAAGAATTTTGGAGTAAAAATCCCCCTTTGGACGTCTCCATTAGAAGCATTTAGAATCCGACAACTGGACAATAGGAGATGGTTGACATATAATGAGATGTTATGTTGGAATGGGAGTAGCTATGATTTGCGGACCAAAGATCAGATAGAAGAAGAAAAAGAAATAGATTGGTTCTCTTATTTACAAATAAGAGAAAAATACAGAGAGGACAAAAAGATCGGTTTCGAAGAAACCAAAGATGAGATAGAAGAAATAATCTTTGATGACAAAAAGAAAAAGGTGGGAAGAATGTACAAAATCTTGCTAAAATGGAACCTGGAAGGAAAAATGGAGGAGAATTATAAAAAACAATGGTCCAGAAATATAGGCTATAGGATTAAAGACGAGGTATGGAAGAATGTATGGAAGAACAATGTCAACATCTCCTATTGTAACAAATATAGGGAAAACTGGATTAAAGTAATATATAGGTGGTATGTCACTCCAAATAAATTAGCCAAGATATACAAAAACCAAAATCCAGATTGCTGGAACTGCAAGAAAAGAAATACAGGAAAATAGATTTGTTTCCTTATCACCAAATTAATCAAAAATTTAAGGAAGATAAAAAAATGGCTTTAGTGGCGAACAAATGGAGACGGAAAGAATATTATTCGGTAAAGATTAAAAATGGTAGGAAAATTATATAAATTATTAATAAAACTAGAATCGGATGAAGGTAAACCTAAAGGTTTTATGAAGGACTGGACAAGAAACGTCGGTTACAAGATCAAACCAGAAATCTGGAGAAACATATAGAAAAAGAATGTAAACATATTAACATGTTATAATTACAGAGAAAACTGGTTTAAGTTGATACATAGATGGCATTTAGCGCCAGACAGGATAGCGAAAATTTACAAAAATTCTAGAACAAATTGCCGGAACTGCAATGAAAAACATGGTACATTCTTCCATCTCTGATGGACGTGCAAGAAAGTACTAGAAAAAACAATGGGCTACACCGTGGTAAACACGTAGGAGCAAATAGAGTAACAATGAAATCAAACAGGCTTAGAAAAATAATTGTTATTCATTTGCAATATCAATAGGCATAAGATCAGTCAACATATACATAATAGTGTGCTTACAATAGCATTAATCACATATACAATAATACACAGAATAAATTGTGATGTTGATATACATCCTTCCACACAAGTGGAGCCACTACTCACAGTATTACAGAAATCAATAAGGCAAATGCCCATGAATGTCCCACAGGTTAATCTTGGTGAAGCGATGAGTAGGGGATGGAGACTGGCTCACGAAGATGATAGGATGGGGAGATGGTCGAGTGGAAGGCGGGAGGAGATAGTAGGAAGCCCAATTATTTTTCTAAGCCTGCTTGATTTCATTGTTACCCTATTTGCTCAGGACGTGCAAGAAAGCCAAAAAATATTGGATGATGATTGAACAAGAATTAGAGAAAAATTTTAAAAAGCAAATCGAAAGGAAACCAGATTTATACCTTTTAGGTATAGTGGAACTGGATCTCAAATTTAACGAAAACGAGAGAAAGATGTTTCTGTTATTAACAACTGCAGCTAAACTGGTTTATGCCAAATATTGGAAAGCGGAAGGACACCCATCAAGGGAAGAGTGGATACTAAGAGCCATGGACACTATTGAAATGGAATGGCTAACCGAAGCTCTGAGAGAGAAAAAAGAAGACAGAACCTTAGAGAAAAAAGGCGATTGAACGCCCATGCAAGAATATTGTAAAAAAGGTAATCTAGTAACACTCTGGGCGGGAAATCTAGACGATTGAAATAAGAATGACGAAAAAATTATTGAAAGGTCCAACTTGAACATTGATAGAATGCCTCACCGACCAAATCCTTTCTTATGCACCGCTGTAATCTACACTTTTATCTCTTCTGTATCTTACTGTGACCATCTCTAGATGGGTCACAGCACCTTTTCATGTTTCACACTGCATATCCTGTGCATTTCTACATTTACTTTTTTAATTGTCTCGAAAATTTAATAAAGATTTTTTTTTTAAAAAAAAGAGCACAAGGCAGGGAAAAATGGAGGCACGGAGATCGCTCCCTTGAAACCCTAAACACCTAAAAAAAGTAAATATTTATTTTAAAAAATGTGTGAGTTGTAGATTATCTGCAGTGTGAATCTCCCTACTTTAAAATATCTCTCCCAGCATTTTCGCATTTTATTCCTGCTGTGCCTTGAGCTAAATATGCATATTTCTGGGTTTGTTTCTGACCTAGAGATTGTATCTTAACCGAGGATTCCATTCTGCATATGTTTTAATACTGCTGTTCTCAAGTGTTTGCAGAAATGACTTCAGCATGTTCTTCCCTTTTCAAAAAGAGAAAAATGGATTTGAAAAGAAGTATTTCTGTGGAAGTAATGCAATGGGTCACAAAGTTTCATTTGTAACGTATTCCTATGGTATGGTATGGTATGGTATCATCAGTTGGAACAAATTACAAAGAGTGCACTTTTTGCCATGGTGCACTACATTTCCCAGCAAATACGTTTTTTGGTTTCCAGGTTTTGAAAATAGAAGTGCATGTTAGATTTGATGACACACTAGATTCGAGTAAATACAGTCATTTTCAGTACTGTGAACCTATCTATGGTAATTAATTACATTCAGATATTTTGCCAGCAACTCAGAGTATCTATTATTGAAGGAAGCAAAGTTGTGATCGCCAAGTAAATCTCAAGTGACAGTTTTGGAAATGTTCTTAGGGAAGTGCTATTCACTAGAGTAGAGAACAATGGAAGGCTGAATCAATAAACTGATTTAATCTAAAATACTTTTAAAGCCTATACTTGAGAAGTGGACTGATCAATCAATCCTCCTGGTTGAAGGTATACAGTCTCCATTCCTCTGGATTCAGAGTATGGAATCTGAGAAGGTCTGGCTCCCTGTTAGGGTTATCTGAATGTGTTGAGCTACTCAGGACAAGAGAAGGTGAGCTTCCCTGTGAAAACAGCAAAAGAGGGATCCTCCTTACATCAAGATGTAGGATTTGGCAGTTTTATTTTCTGTGCAAGCCAGGCAATTAAAGTATTTTTAGTATTCATGAACCATATATGCCAATGGCCCCTTCTACACTGCCCTTTATACTAGGATCTGATCCCAGAGTATCTGCTCATCCCAGATTATCTGGCAGTGTATATTCATATAATCCAGTTCAAAGAAGGTAATCAAGGATCAGATCCTGGGATCAAAGGAACAAAGGGCAGTGTAGATGCAACCAATTAATGCTTGGAATGGCTGGAGTAGCTACTGAAGTGGTTAAGATTGGATCCTTGTGATGTTACCATGAGCAAGATTACATGGCAACATGGGCAAGCCACAGAAGGTGTAACATGGGCAGACTCCTGAAGGTGCGTATGAAGCGAGATTTGCAAATGTTCTGAGGTAACAAAAAGCAGAGAATCACGTGTACTCTTTTTGATTTTGTCTAAATAAGGGAAGATGCGTCCTTTCTTGGTGTCCACTGCCATATAATCCAGATTATTAAAGCAAATAATCCAGATTATCTACTGTGAACCGAATTATATGAATCTACACTACAATATAATCCAGTTCAAAGCAGATAATGTGGATTTTATATGGAAGTGTAGATGGGGCCTCTGAGTTCTCTAAAATGAACAAGTTACTGAGGTGAAAGATACTCTTCTTATAATAGATTATGAAGCCATGTTGTTTCAAGGTGGATAAAATAATATTGTTTACAATACATGCTTGTTTCTTGAAGGGAGATACATTTCATGAAATCATTGAGATTTGAGAAAATATGTATTACCTATAACCTCAACACTGCTACAGGAACTATCATATGTTTTATGAATAGTCTGGTGCTGGATGCTAAACCAAAGGGAAATGCTTTGAATTGGTAGTAGAAGTTTTGGTAACAGAAACATATATACTTTTGAGGAAATATTCATAGGTACATGAATATAAGCTTCTGAAAAATCCACAACAGAAGAAAATCCCATGGGGAAAAGTGGACTTGAATGAGTTTTCTATTCAGAATTTCTTATATTTTACAAATGTATTTATGTATTTGAGATTCAGGCTTGTACAAACTCTGCCCCCCCCCCCCCGGGAAGCAATAAGCATGATGAAATAGACCTTGGTTAAAGCTGTAAAGTTTGAAGTAGAGACCTTCTATGCTTTAACAAAGGTGGATAGACTTCTTTCTATCTGGTGGGATGGGTAGTTTCAAGATATTTTTATTTCTTGGTGGTTGGCTTCCTGGTTAAAGTGGTCAGTTGTACCATGTTTGTCAATGGAGACCTTGTAGCCTTTAAGTACACAAATTAAATTATTTGAAATCTCAGGCCCCTTCCACACAACTGAATAAAATCCCACATCATCTGCTTTGAACTGGAATATATGGCAGTGTAGGCTGAGATAACCCAGTTCAAAGCAGATATTGTGGGATTTTCTGCCTTAATATTCTAGGTTATGTGACTGTGTGGAAGGGCCCTAAGACAAAAATAAAACTAGGGAAGACATCTTAGGTGCAGTTCAGTTTCTGTTCAAGTCAATGAGTACAACAAATGTTTTGAAATAGCAAATGTTTTGAAATAGTTTCTGTTGTCTGCTTGTATTGTGAGCAGAAGTAGAGCGTGTAAGAGGATAATATCCTTCTAGAGTAGACTAGGATGTTAACAGAGAAAAATTCAATTGTCTGCCAGGTTAAATGAGTTTATATGTGAGATTAGTGTATATAAGCCTCAAAATGTTTTGCTTTGATGAAATGGAAACTTTGATTCCAAATACATCTGTAATTCAAAAATAATTAGTGAGGTGAATAAACTGCCCTGTGTTCTGTGACGTTGGACAATGCTCAAGTTTTCAGTTGACTAAATTAATAAAAGCACAGAGAGGGATGAGTCAGTAAGCAAAGAGAAGAAAAATTACACTTACATATCCTTGCAGTTTAACAAAACAGTAGATGGTGAATTTTGGTAATTTAAAGCTGTCTTAGAAACTTTAACATAATTTTCCACACAAGTAAATTGTTTCTTTTTTAATCCTTGCTCACCTTCAATAATTCCTCCATGTTTGGCTTGAATCCTAGGAATACATATTTTCCAGTAAATATTTCTGTAAGCAATTGTACTTGAGTTATAACTATGGTAATAGTTGAATGTTAGTGAACTATGATATTTATTTATAATTTATTAGTTTCGGTCTTTGTCATGCTTAGAGCTGACCAAAGACCCATGTGGGTCATAGCCCAATGATTATTAACTTGTTCCTTTAATTTTAATGGACTTATTCTGTCCATGACCAAGTCTGGATCCCATCTATTATACATTTCATACTTCCATGCATTTCTTTCCATCACAATTTCAGACTTTCTGCCCTCTCCCTGCATTCAATCCCAGGTTTCTGGTTCTTCTTCAACATGTTCCTGAATGTATGAAAAACATATCCAGGACTAAGACTCCCAAATGTCAAATTTTATGTTAGGCATAATTCACGGGAAAAAGTGCCTTATCAATTATAGTTGTTATTATTAGTAACAGTAAGCAAGCAAAACTGGAAACATTAAGGGGTCAGTGTTTTTTCAAGTCTTAACCATGGTTTGCTGAAAGAAACCAGTTTACTAAACTGTGGTATGGCATTTTATTTATTTTCATTAATCATTGTTAATACAGACAGTCCCTGAGTTACAAACTTCTGACTTACAAATGACTCATAGTTAAGAATGGGTTTGTGACTACAGGAAGGGACAGAAATCTACCTCTCGGAAGGGGAATTCACTCCTGAAAGAGTTATCATGGGGAAAAGGTGTCTCCACTGAAGCTTTATCACCAATCCTTGTTTTCCCAACAAGCCCATATTTTCAAAATCCAATATTCACAGGGACAGAAAGTAAGGTGAAATTGTTGCCGAGGGCAACAGGTCTCAAGCCGCAGGTCGTTCCGCGAGTGAACAAGTCCCAACTTCAGCACGCACGCCTGTTCCCGGGTGGAAACCCACACATCCCTTCCAGAAGCCCCGCTGGAGTCTGTCCAAAGGGGTTCTTTCTCTTTCTGACTTTCTCCCTATTTTTCCTGAATTTTTATATATTTTTTTCTTCTCCCGTTTCCCGGGCGCCTTAAGACTGCGAGGAGAGCTGCGTCCAAAGGAAAGGTGCGGTAGCTCAAGCAGCAGGGCCAAGGCTGCTTGGGATGGAAGTCCCGGGTTCGAGACCCCCAAAGGGAGGAAAGGAACTTATTTTTGCTTCTACACTTTTTATCTTTATTCTCCTCTTTCCCCCTCTCCCCTCATTCTTGGGACGTCTCTGAGCTCAGAAGGAAAAGTTTTGAGAAAGTCCAAGAGGACTTCGGTATGGCTTACAAATGAAGTAAAAGATGTGATTGGAAAGAAGAAAAACTCATTTAAGAAATGGAAGGCTCTTCCTACTGAGGAGAACAGAAAGGAACACAAGCTCTGGCAAACTAAATGCAAAGCAACCGTCAGGAAAGCCAAGAGAGATTTTGAGGCACATATAGCTAAGAACATTAAAAAAAATAACAAAAACTTCTTTAAGTACATCAGAAGCAGAAACCCAACTAGAAAAGCAGTTGGGCCACTTGACGAAAATGGTAAGAAAGGGACAATAAGTGAAGACAAGGAGATTGCCGAGCGCCTAAACGACTTCTTTGCCTCCGTTTTCACACAGGAGGACAGACAACATATGCCTGCAGCTGAGTCAGTTTTTTTCAGGGAGGGAATTAAATGAATTAAACCAGATAGAGATAAACAAGGAAGATGTTCTCACATGCCTTACTAAACTAAATGTCAACAAATCACCAGGGCCAGATGGCATCCACCCCAGAGTTCTTAAGGAACTCAAGTGTGAAATTGCTGAAATTCTAGCCAAAATATATAACCTTTCTCTAAGATCAGGCACTGTACCCGAGGACTGGAGGGAGGCAAATGTAACTCCGATCTTCAAGAAAGGATCCAGGGGTGATCCAGGAAATTATAGGCCAGTTAGTCTAACCTCAGTTCCAGGCAAAGTGATGGAAACCATTATTAAAGAAAAAATTACTAAGCACATAGAAGAACAGGCATTGCTGAAGGAAAATCAACATGGTTTCTGCAAAGGCAAATCATGTCTTACTAACTTGTTAGAATTCTTTGAGGGTGTAAATAAACACATAGATAAAGGGGACCCAGTTGATATTGTTTACCTTGACTTTCAAAAGGCTTTTGACAAAGTCCTCACCAAAGGCTCCTAAATAAGCTCTTCAGCCATGGAATCAGAGGACAGGTCTTGTCCTGGATTGGAACCTGGCTAAACTGTAGGAAACAAAGGGTGGTAATAAACGGACACTTCTCTGGGTGGAAAGAGGTGAGAAGTGGCGCACTCCCAAGGTCAGTTTGGGTCCGTTACTTTTTAATTTATTCATTAATGACCTGGATGTAGGAGTAAATTGTGAGGTAGCAAAGTTTGCAGACGACACTAAATTGTTCAGGTAGTTAAAATGAAACTGATTGTAAAGAGCTCCAGAAAGCTCTCTCGAATTGAGTGAATGGGCAACAAAGTGGCAAATGCATTTTAACCTAAACAAGTGTAAAGTCATGCACATCGGGGCAAAGAACCCCAACTACACCTACAAATTGATGGGGTCAAAGCTTTCCGAGACAAACCAGGAAAGGGATCTTGGGGTTTTGGTGGACAGCTCAATGAAGATGTCAACCCAGTGCAGCAGCAGTGAAAAAGCAAAGTCTATGCTTGGCATGATCAGGAAGGGAATCGAAAATAGGTCGTCAAATGTTGTATTGCCTCTCTACAAATCTATGGTGAGGCCACATCTGGAGTACTGTGTACAATTCTGGTCACCGCACCTCAAGAAGGATATAACGGAACTGGAAAAGGTACAGAAAAGGGCAACAAGAATGATCCAAGGATGGAGCAGCTCCCTTACGAAATCAGGTTGCAACGCCTTGGTCTTTTCAGCCTTGAAAGACGGCGCTTAAGAGGTGACTTGATCGAAGTGTATAAAATCATGCATGGGATAGAAAAGGTGAATAGAGAAAAATATTTTCTCTGTCACACAACACTAGGACTAGGGCACCCCTAAAGCTCCAAGGTAGGAAAGTTAGGACTAATAAAGGAAATATTTCTTCACCCAGAGGGTCATTGGGTTATGGAACTCACTTCCAGAGGAGGTTGTGACAGCGGTCAGCCTGGACAGCTTCAAGGCAGGATTAGACAGATTCATGGATACCAAGGAATCAGTAGCTACTGAAATGGACATCCAAGTGCCACCTCTGTGTTGATGGAGGCAGGCAGGATTTCCCGGTACTGGTTGTGGGGGTCGGGAGCAGGTGAGGGTTTTGCCCTCCTTTCTGCTAGAGATCCCTGTGTACAACTAGTGGGCCACTGTGTGACACAGAATGCTGGACTAGATGGGCTGAGGCCCGATTCAGCATGGCTCTTCTTATGTTCTTATGTTCTTAATTGGCCTAAGAAGCAGGGGGCCATATCTGTTTATGTTTGGGCTGACATCAGGAAAGCAGAAATCATAATAAAGGTTCATCCCTGTATCTATATGAGTGTACAATATTGCCCCCTGTTCCCACTGATTCCCTGTAACCCTTCCCTTCCCCCCTCTTTCCCATGTAAAGAAAGATTGCCTGTATTTTTGCTATTGTGTCAGCTGAGAGGAAGTAACTGGATTCCCATCCTAAACCTTTATGGATCATCATTGTTCTCATTGCATGAGCTTTTCTGATGGAAATCTTGTTTTGGATTACCCAGGCTCTTGTCTTGGGCCCACATTCCATCAGCCTGAAGGAAGTATTAATCATCGGAGTTTAGTCCAATTAATTCATCCTCTGGGACCTGGACATGAAATATTTGCTCACACAGCGGGAGCCACAGCTGGCCTCAAAACCCAGATTGTGTCCCAAAATAGACCCTCGGTCACACAAAGGCTTGAGTGAGTTTCTGTCAAAGTCTCTTCCTCCTTTCCCATTCATCCTCAAGTCCACTAATCCTATCACCCCAGGTGTCATTTAAGGTCGTTTACCTAGCTAGGATTCTTTTGTTTTACTCATATGCCAATATTGACAGCCATTTCCGTCTGAGCTCCCCTTCCCGGACATTCCATATATGGCCACAGACTCCTGATTGGCTGGGATGGCGAATGGGAGTAAGCGCCGATTGGCTCCCCGAAGCCGGTCAACATCCCGCCCAGCAGCTGATCTCAACGTTCCGACCAATCACCCCGGAGCCGGCCCAGAAGGGGGCAGGCGGGAAATTCAATTGTT
>JARBWK010001262.1:0-20224 GCA_030556195.1 Anolis apletophallus | reverse complement strand
TGGTTGTTTGATGTGGTTCTTCAGGCTGAGCCACTTTATATGGTTCTTCATATGGAAAAGGAAAAGGGCAGGCAGGACAGAACGGTTCTGGCCCAGTTTACGTGTCTGAATGTATCTCCTGCTATGAACCATCACACAGCTTAAGATTGTCTGGAGAGGCCCTGCTCTCGATCTCAGGACTTTCGCACTTTCGGTGGGGATGAGAGACAGGGCCTTTTTGGCAGTGGCCCCCCGGTCTGTGGAACTCCCTCCCTAAGAACATCAGGTTAGCCACCTCCCTGCGTTTGACTAGAGGGGAACGGCAATATGAAATTAAAACTTATGGACATCTTGATATAGGACTCCGGCCTGGCTTGGTATTCTGACATGCTAATTCAATGTTAATGAATATTTTGTTGTATTATTGTTGATAATCTTTTAAATGGATTTTATTGTTTTAACTGTATTTTATTGGTATATGTGGACTGCATCATTGGATGCTTATGCGAGGCCGCCGTGAGTCCCCTTGTGAGGAGAAGGGCGGGATAGACGTATATGTAATAAATAATATTAGTGAGTTGCTAGGGACACTGCAAAACTCTGTCGTCTGTCCGAACCTTCTGTTCTCAATTACTTAATGAAGTATACTGATGCCCATTTATGCGTGTTCTCTGCTTTCAAATAGATTTCGGCTTCTGGTGGCCCTATGAATCAAGAGATTACAAAACAACTTGCCAGCGACCACCTCATTAGTTCAAGGAAACTCAGCACGATGACTTTGGGCCTGGTCTTCACCTTTCCTTAAAAGTCAACATGGACATTGAAATACAACACCACCTGAGTTTTGCGAGTGCAGCATTTTTCCAAATGGAACCGAGAGTGCTTGAGGGTCAGGACACAAGATGCAATTCCAAATGATATCATTGCATAGATTTAACCAAGTGGAAAGTCTGGTTCAAAATCCTATATCTATCATCTCCATCTGTTCTGTCGATTAGAATAGACCATTTCCTATACCAGTCTTGTTTTTTTTAACTATTCATATACTTGTTTTTCCTTTAATTAATAAAAGCATTGATTATGTATTCTGAGAGATAAGACCATCAAGTTTCCAAATCCCATCTTGCATTGCCTCTCCACCCCCGGGCGATCATAGCCCATATTGTGGCTACCATACATTTTAGGATTGCTGTCCATTTATTGTTTTCTTCCTTTGCCTCTATGCCGAGAGACATGAATCTAACTTTATTCCACTTTAATGTTTGCCCTATTATTTCCTCCATTGCATTCCTGATTTTAATGAAATTGTTCTCTATTTTTCTGCAATTTCACAACATATGAGAGAATAAACCTGTCGCTCCACAATTATGCCAATTATGTCGGAATCAATTTTTAAAACTTATCCAAAAAATTAGTCAACCTGTGTTTTGGTTCATTGATATTTCGGAGAGTGTTTTCCCAATTTGGCGGCTCATATCGATAAATCTCAGAATACCAAGCCAGGCCGGAGTCCTATATCAAGATGTCCATAAGTTTTAATTTCATATTGCCGTTCCCCTCTAGTCAAACGCAGGGAGGTGGCTAACCTGATGTCCTTAGGGAGGGAGTTCCACAGACGGGAGGCCACTGCCGAAAAGGCCCTGTCTCTCATCCCCACCAACTGCATTTGCGAAAGTCCTGAGATCGAGAGCAGGGCCTCTCCAGACAATCTTAAGCTGCATGATGGTTCATAGCAGGAGATACATTCAGACACATAAACTGGGCCAGAACCGTTCAGTCCTGCCTGCCCTTTTCCTTTTCCATATGAAGAACCATACAAAGTGGCTCAGCCTGTAGAACCACATCAAACAACCATGATGCATGCAGTCCCTGTGACCCTCGGGCGATCATAGCCCATATTGTGGCTACCATACATTTTAGGATTGCTGTCCATTTATTGTTTTCTTCCTTTGCCTCTATGCCGAGAGACATGAATCTAGCTTTATTCCACTTTAATGTTTGCCCTATTATTTCCTCCATTGCATTCCTGATTTTAGTGAAATTGTTCTCTATTTTTCTGCAATTTCACAACATATGAGAGAATAAACCTGTCGCTCCACAATTATGCCAATTATGTCGGAATCAATTTTTAAAACTTATCCAAAAAATTAGTCAGCCTGTGTTTTGGTTCATTGATATTTCGGAGAGTGTTTTCCCAATTTGGCGGCTCATATAGATAAATCTCCAAACTTTTCCCAAACCCCAAACAGCGTCCGAAGTTTTGCACACCTCTATCATTTATTTGCACATAGAACTTTGTCTCCTAATTTGGTTTGACTTTACTGTCTTTCCTTAATGGCTACCGGAATTCAGATTATTGAACCCGGCTCCTTTGGCTCATGATGGAGCAGTTCTGAACCAGGGAATTGGGCTTCCTGGGGTCAAGAACAAAATGGTGGAAAGGAAGTCAAGGAGAGGAAGAGATCCGATCTTTCAGTAATCAGTAGGGTTGACATAACTAAGATGGACTTGAGTGCACCTAATAGGTACACACAATCTAATGACATCCTTGAATATCTAACTAAGGACAGACTACAGGGTTCCTCAGTGTCCTTGCCAATGAACACATTGTTCCAGCTGCCTGGAGGCCCCTTCTCATTTCCTCTTGAAGTGTCTTATAAGGGGCTTAGCCCAGCACTAGGACTCCCGTCCAGCAACCATGGTGCAGACTGGTTCCTTTGCCTTCTCCATTCTGACTGTAGGAGTCCTCCTCATATTATCGTCTGATCTGCTGGACATTCCTGGACTCGCAGATGGTAAAATCTTCATTTTGTTTCAATATGGGTTTTGTTATTCTCATTCATGATGATGCTGTAAATCGGAAGGCATTCAACTATCTTTAGTCTTTGGAACAAGTGGGACCTTCAACATAAGACTAATGTTTTGTTGCCAAGTGTCATCATTGTGAACTCACACGTAGGGTTTTTTAGAAAAGTTTTTCTAGGTTCACGTTATTTACAAAGTGACAGGTCAAGGAAATGGAAAATAAGTGGCATTGCAATAAGAGGAGAACAGATGGGCAGAAAAAAGACAGCTGACCAAGCTCTGCGCCTTTGTCCCAAATGTCCATTGCTTTTGTTACTTTTGGCATGCACATAGACACACAACACATTTCGAGATCCACTTCAATTAGGTTGTATTTATTAATTATTGATTTGCTAGCTTGTGGACCCAGCAGTGCCCGGGCTTTTGTTGTATGCACTAGGAAAGAATCACAGAATCATAGAGTTGGAAGAGTCCTCGTGGGCCATCAAATCCAACCCCCTGCCAAGAAGCAGGAAAATAGCATTCAAAGCACCCCCGACAGATAGCCATCCAGCCTCTGTTTAAAAGCCTCCAAAGACGGAGCCTCCATCACACTCTGGGGCAGAGAGTTCCACTCTTGAATAGCTCTCACAGTCAGGAAGTTCTTCCTAATGTTAAGGGTAGTAAAGTGTTAAGGGAAAAGCAGTGGGCGTGGTCATGCAAATTCCACACCAATTGTGCGTGTGAGAGAGAGATGGAGAGAAAGAGAGAGGAACACTGGGATGTCCATTCTGAGGCAAAACAGAACATCTAAGATGAAATTGTCCCAAATGAAAGCATTCCGTGGGTACTGGTCAGCATGGTGTTTGGGAAAGACATTGGGAAGATTTGGGAGACATGACACCCGCTGTTACCGGAAATGTCCTTGTAGGGGAGGGCTTTTGGTGGCCCTTGACCACTGTGTGTTCTAGTTCTTTCTGGAGGCAGGAGGCTATGTAAGTGGACACCTCTGCTCTTTGGCGTTGAGTATTTATGTCACAGCGGATAGGCAACAGAAATATAGAAGTTTAATTCCCCATCGGCCCAAAAACTCCAGTCTCTGTTCGTGTGAATAATGAAACTCTCATTCAATTCACAAGGTAAATATATAACTTTGTATTGAATTGTATTTAACAATAACTGGCAAAACATCGAAAAACAACAGCCATCACAGCTACCTTTCTAAACATCCTTTCCTCACAGATATCAAATCCCAACTGACAAATCCCAACTGTCACTTTGTAACTGACATTCCTCAAGGTTCCATTTAGCAGTCTTGAGACAGCGCCATCTGGTGTCAAACATGTCACACTGCAGGTCATCTCAAACTGCGAAAATATATCTTGTGCTGACTCATGAATTGCTATTCAAAATGCAATAATCTGACACTCCTCCTTCATGAGCAACACAAGTACACACATTACTTATAATAACAATATCTTCTTACAAAATACATTTAATTTACAATTAGTCAATGCTTTTGTAAACATATCAGCCATATTCTCATCTGACTGGACATACACAGGATTAATAAAACCATCCTGTACTAACTTTCTAACATTTTGGTACCCCCCAATATATTTTGTTCTCTGCTTTAATCCTTCAGCATTTGATATTGCTATACAAGATTGAGAATCAGTAAATAAAGATATCTTATCTTCAAAACTTTGGAACTCGTTTACTAGAGCCTTTATCCACTCTAGTTCTGTACAACAGTCAGACAAAACAGAAAATTCGCTTCTGCCGTGGATAAACAAACGTGTGACTGTTTACGAGATTTCCATTTCACTTGTATCCCATTAAAACTAATTAGATACCCGGAACATGACAAGTTTTGTTCGTTGTCACCAAAACTTGCGTCTGCAAACCCCTTCATACCGCTTTCTTTTGGACAAATTTTTAGCTTTTTGTCACATGTTCCTTTCAAATATCTTAACACTCGTTTTACAGCTTGCCAATCAGTTAACGTTGGTTCATTCACTCTCCTGCTTAGTACATTAGTGGCATAGGCGATGTCAGGCCTAGTCCAATTTGCCAAATACAAGAGGCTCCCAACCACTGATCTATACTATGTTTGATTGTCAAACATTTCACCTCTATCAAGCTTTAAAAAATCTGGTACCATTGAGTTGCTACTGTTTTACACAGAGTCAATCTTGTTCTCTCAAGTAACTCAAAAATTTTGTCTTTTTGATCTAGACAAATATCTTTTTCAGTTCTAGTTACATTTACGCCTAAGTATTTCCGGGCTTCTCAAGATCTTTTACAGTCATACTTGAGTTTAGTCCCTTAAAAACTTGTTCCACATCCCTTTCGGATGGTGCTAGTACTAAGAGATCATCGACAAACACCAAAACAAATGTTTGCTTTTAGACTCTTTTCCTTTCTTATATAGACATGTATCTACACTGCTTCTTTCAAGCCAAGGCCCTTTAACTTTTCGTCTATACACTGGTTCCAGCATCTCGCTGCTTGCTTTAGCCCGTATAATGCTTTCCGTAGTCGATACACACCAGTTGGAGTATCTTTTTCAAAACCAGGTATTGCTCTCATATATACATTGTCAGTCAGCTCTGCGTTTAAATAAGCTGTGGCAATGTCAAAGTGCCTTATAACATACTTTCTTTGCACACCGATGCCTAAAGCAGTCCTAATTGTTTCAGGTCTAATCGTTGGAGCATATACCTCATCATAATTTTGATTGTAAATTTGACCAAAACCTTGTGCAACCAATCTTGCTTTGTACAATAATGAACCATCAACTTGTGTTTTCCTTTTAAATACCCACTTGCAACCAATTACCTTTACATCTTTGGTTACATCTGCTTGTTCTAAAACATTTAAAGAATGAAGTGAATCAAATTCCTTCTTCATTGCTTTTACCCAACAATCACGTTCATTTTTCGGTCTACGCAATGCTTCAGCGTAAGAATTAGGATCTTTCCTCTCTATACTTCCTATTTGCGTGACTTGGTACTTGGCTGGTGGAATTCCTTTAGTGATACGTGTGGATCTCCTAGGAATCTCATCCTTAGTCTCCTCCACATCCCTAATCTCCTCTTGACAATGTCCATCAACCTCTGTTACAGATTTGGACACTAAATCAGAGTTTGTGGCGCAAAAATCATGAAAATTACTTTCTTCAGATTGTTCCTTGCTTTCTTCCACATTTGCCTCATCTAATACCTCTACAACTTCAGATTCATTCTTTACTCTAGAAACACTTGGGGTTATGAACACTTCAGTGTTCGCATGAATTCTATCCCAATGAGTATTATTTTCGAACTTTACAGATCTGGAGACTGTGATCTTCTTCCCTGGAGAAGAGCCATTCCAGAATCTATAGCCTTTCGTTCCACCTTCATATCCAATAAATTGCATCTTTACCCAATGCTGAGCTCTTTTGTCTCTTTGCTGTATAGGAATTAAGACATTTGCATGTGCACCAAATACTTGAAAATGATCCACCTTTGGATGTCTTCCATAAAACAAATAGAATGGGATTTTATTTACACTTGAGGTCCATAACCTATTCAGCACGTAATTGGCAGTGTTAGCTGCTTCTGCCCAAAAACCTTTGGACATTTGTGCATCCTCAAGCATTGATTTTACCATGGTTTGAATTACACTTAAACGTCGCTCCGCAATTCCATTTTCTTTTGATACACACGGATTTGTTTTCCTATGCCAAATTCCTTTATCCTTAAAAAAAATCTTAAGTCTTTCATTCACAAATTCACCTCCTCTATCAGATTGAACTTGTTTAACAGTCAAATCAGGAAATTGGTTCTTCACAAAATTGTACCATTCAATAAATTTTTCATACACCTGAAATTTACCTTTCAGAGGGTAAACGAAGCCAAATTGAGACCTATCATCTACTATTACTTGTAGAAATACATTCCCTCCAATACTCTTTGGAAAAGGTCCAGCTAGATCCATGTGCGCTAACTGTAACTTAGTTGTTACTCTATCACTCCTTTGGGCAACAGGATAAGCCTTTAACTTTGTTTTGTTACAGACAGCACACTCTAAATAATTTCTGCATTCTGGTATTTGAATGCCTACTAGCTGTGCAGTCTTTCTAATCATATTATAGTTCATGTGGCCAAACTTCCTGTGTAGCATGTGCAGACATCTGTCACCATGCAGAGGTTTCCCTTCCAAACTCTGAATACTATTTGTAGACATTTTATTACTAGCATTCATTCTATAGAAACCTGTCAGGATTGGGAAACCTGAGCTTGGAAGAAGTCCAGGTTCCCAGCCTGTCATGAGGCAGCAGCAACCTTCACTTTAGTTCTGAGGTGACCTTTGTCCCAGATTCACTGAGACTGCTGAGTCTGACTGGGAGTGATGCAACTTCCAGGTGCTTGAGAGGGAAGTGAGGTAACTCCTCCAAGCCAGGACATTGGACAATTGGACTTGTGACACTGACTTCATGACCCCTGGGGTCATGCCCCTTTGAATTACTGGGATTGCTGACTCACTTGGAGCTGATGTAACCCTGCCTGGACATTGCATGGGTAGGGGAGGGGCTATGGGGGTATAAAAGGTGTGTTTGGGTGGCGGGCCGGTGCTTTAGCTTCACATGTCTCGTACCTTCAATAAAATCGTGTTGGACCAAGATACCATCTTCGTGTGATCCCTACCGTGTGTTGGAGAGTCGTTACAGAAGCTAAAGCCCCTTTTCAACTATCCCAGCAATGGAGAGGTTGGCTTGGAAGCAAGAAGCGTACTTGGATCAGTTTATGGTGGATCCTGATGAAGTCCGGAGAGTTGAGGAGTGGGATTGGACCACTCTGGACCAGGTGGGAGTCCCTGACAATTTCGGAACGGCGATGGCATCGGGAAGTGAAATGGAGAGAGAGCTCTGTGAAGGGGGTTGTGGAATGCTCAGGTGAGCAGATTGGTGACCTGCCGGAGGAAGGGCCGTGAGATCGTTCAGCAGACGGAGGAGCGGGCGCTCAGCAGATCGAAGAGCATAGGAGCGCTCAGCAGACCGGGGAGCGTGGGAGCGCTCATCTGGCAGTGGCCCGGGAGGATCCGGAGGTATGCGGTGCCAGAGGGGGTCAAGAGGACCTGGCGGAAGGGGGTAGCGAGACCCCAGAACCTGAGTCACCATCAAGGCTGGATGTGTTGAGTTGCCAGATGGAAGCGGTGGTGCAGACGGTCAAGCGGATGTCTCAGGCGATGTTCCAGAGAGATCAGAGGGAATCGATGTGGAAGGCCCCGGGAGGAGGAGACTTCACTTATTATTCATGGATGGATGGTGGACCATCAGTCGAGCGTCCTAGATCTCCTTCGGGAGTGAGGAACAGAGACGGAGGTCCAGTGAGCCCAGTCCCGGAGGCGAGGCGACCTACGCAGCCAGTAGGAATGGGAAGAGGCATCTCCGGTCTGAGGGACTTTCCAGGGAGAGGGGTTTCGGGATCCGCTGGAGCGGATCAAGGCGAAGGAGGCGTTGCGCTGTTTGTCCCAGGGATCCAGATCTATGACGGAGTACGCCGAGGAATTCATGGGACTAGCCGGAAAAGTTGCGGAGTGGTCCCAAGCTACTCTTTGGAGCTGTTCAAGGATGGTCTACGTAAAGAGATCCTTGAGTGGTGTCTACACCGCGATGACCCAGGAGATCTGGACGGCTAGATCCAGTTGGCTGGCAAGGTGGAGGGAATCCTTGCCCAAGTGCAGCGACGTAGGTTCCAGCCTGTAAGGTCTCGAGGGGCTGGCCGTGGGGTGACTCAGGACCGAGCCCGAGGAGGAGAGAGACCAAGCGAGGCAATGATGATCGCTCCAGTGGTGTGAAGAAGCCTATGTTTGGGAGAGGGCTTTGTTTTTCCTGTAATCAGCCCGGACATTTTGCTTCTCAATGCCGGCAGAAGTCAAGATTGGGCCCAGTGAAGGTGGCTGCAGCTAAAGCAGTCCTCATGGACAAAGATGAGAGTAAAAGCGTTGGGGTGAGAACTCATATCCAATGTACCCTGGGGATATATAAGGGAATAAAATTGTAGAGAGGAAAGCTTTGGTAGACTGTGGGTGCTCAGAGAATATGATGTCCCCCCAAATTAGTGAAGGAGTGGGAGGTGAGACAAAGCCATTGAAGACATCTGTTACTTTTACTCAGTTGGATGGGTCGTCTATAGAGGGAGGACCGTTCTCTGTGGGGACAAAAGGTCTAAAGGGGCGGGTAGGACCCTGGGGAATATTGATTTTATAATGGCCCCAATAAAAGGACATGAGGTGGTGTTGGGTATGCCTTGTTGGAGCAGGTGAATCCTAAAATAGATTGGAAGGCTGGGACTGTACAATGTACTCCTAATGTGAAGGAAAGGGTAGAAAGCTAAGTGCAGGGAGTGCCAGCTGAGTATCAGGACTATGCAGATGTGTTTAACCCCAGATTAGCTCAGAACCTTCCCCTTCGGAATGCAATGTAGCATAGAGGTCAAAGAAGGAGCTGTACTGCCTAAACCAAGATTTATGCCATGACTGTTAAAGAGAAGGGCTTTGAGGAACAACAGACGATTATCTGAAGAAAGGTTTATTAGAAGGTCTGAGTCCCCATTGCCGCGCCAGTGTTGTTCCGAGAAAAGATGGGAAATGCGATTGTGTATTGATTATAGAGGGTTGAATGCTGTCAGTACCACCAATTGCTACCCTTGCCATTGATCAAGGATTTGTTAGGTCAACTAGAGGAGGTAAGTTTTTTACCAAGTTGGACTTGATTGATGCCTTCCATATGGGTGAGGGTGAAGAAAAGCCGATCAATGGAAGACAGCTTTTTCTGCCCTCAGGCTATACGAAATGGTCACCATGCCATTTCGGTTTAGCAGGCTCTCCAGGTATTTTTATGCAATTGATTAATGAGGTGTTGCACCCCCTTGTATAAAGGAGTGTTTGTGTATTTAGATGACATTGTGATCGTGACAACTACAAAGGAAGAACATGTGCTGTTAGTGCGAGAGGTGTTAGAGCGGTTGAGGCAAGCAAGTTTGTATGTAAAGCTGAGGTAAGTCTAGTTTGGCAAGAATCAGATTGATTTTTGGGTTATAGAATTAGTGAGAAAGGAGTTGAAATGGATCCTGCCAAAGTGGAGGATGTTTGAGCTGGGAGGCTCCACGCATCGCAGGCAGCTGCAGGCTCTTAGGGCTGGCGAATTTTATCGGGCTTTCATTTCTGAGTTTGCAGTTGTGACTCTCCTCACGGAGTTGTTAAAGACTAAAGGCAAGGGGAGTCGAAGAAGGTCAAGTCTCCAGGTGCAAAATTAAATTGGACAGAAGAATGCCAAGAGGCGTTTGTGTTAAAGAAGGCTTTTACTGAGGGGCCTTTGTTGCTACACCCAGATGTGATAAGCCTTTGTTGTTCAATGTGATGCTTCCGCCTGGGCTTATGGAGAGCCTTGATGCAGGCAGATGATCAGAGAGGCTGAGACCATAAAGGCTATTTCTCCAAAAAGTTTGAGAGCATGAAAGGAAGTGGCCGTGGGAGAAAGAGGCGTTGCAATACGTAATGCTTTGTTGACCTGGCGCCAATTCCTGGAAGGGGCTGTTTCCGTTTATAGTGACAGACCATCAGAACTTACAATATTTGAGGAATCCCCAAAAGTTGTTCCAAAACTGGTGAGGTGGTCTCAGTTTTTCAATAGATTTAATTTCAAGCTGCAGCATATTAAAGGCAAAGAAAATGTGGTGGCTGATGCGTTGTCCCGGTATCCAAGTGTGGGAGAGAATGGGTTGCATAAAGCGGAAGGGTTTTTTATAAAAGAGCATTGGGGTTTGGCTGTGCAAACAGGTCTCACACAGTGGTGGAGGAAAAAGAGGGATGAAATCGTGGATGAGTGGAGTTTGGAGTTGCAAAGGAGTTATGCAGGAGACAAGTGGTTACAGGAACATGGAGAGGAATGCAAGCTGAATGTCTTGGATTATTGAGGAAGATTTATGTTCCTCAAAGTTTGAGAGCAAAGTGTTAAGGCACCATGACCATAGGAGACATTGGGGGTGACGTAAGACTCTTTTGGCAATAAAGAGGAGGTTTTGTGGCCTGGGATGAAGGCGGAAGTGAGGCGTTATGTGGAGTGTTGTGAGGTGTGTGCAAGGAATAAGGTCCCTCCACTGCCGCAGGGGTTGATTCAAGTGGTGGTTGAGCCAGTGAGGCCGTGGGCACATGTTATGTTTTGGGGAGCTGCCTTCAAGTCGAGGTTATCGTTACATGACTGTGCTGATACTGCAGCTTATATTTTCCCACTCAGGCCCACTTCTTTGAAGGGGTTGCCTCTGCAGAACGTGTTGGCTGAGTTATATGTTCAGCATGTATAGATTGCATGGGTGTCCTGAACAGGTGTTGAGTGATCGTGGAGTTCAGTTTACGGCTCAGTTTTGGAGCCGATTTTGAGGCATTGGGGCTCAGAGGCGTTTGACTACTGCTTATCACCCTTCCTGTAATGGCGCTCAGGGAGAGAGTGCAAAAATCCTTGGGGGCATATTTGCGAATGTTTAGTAATGAGGAGCAAACAATTGGTCCGACTCTCCTGCCCTATGCCGAAATGGCTGCAATAGCTCAGTACACATTCTTCCACTGGGAAGTCTCCTGAGATAGTATACGGACAAGAGAGTGGCCCCTTTACCCCCAGCTGTTGGATTTGGGGAAAGAAGAGGGGGTGAGTGGAGGGGATAAGAGCACAGGAGGAGTGGAAGGAGGTGACGAAGTTTAAAGAAGGCGCAGCAGTCGTAAAACTGTTTTGGGACCGCAAGAGACAGGAAGGGGAGTATAGCGAGGGGACTTAGTGTGGTTATCGACGGAGAATTTAAAGTTGCTTTACAAGTCAAGAAATTGAGTCCGAAATATATTGGGGCCTTTTAGGATTGAAAAAGCTGTGAATAAAGTATCGTCTACCCTCCTGCTGCCTAAAAAAAGTTTGGGAAAGGTGCATCCCACACTCATTGTAGTCTTTTAAAGAAATATGTGAACCCATTTCCTTAGATTGAATAATGTTTATTTCCTCAGGATGAGGACCAGGTGGAGGAGCCGCTATGTCAGATTGGGAAACCTGAGCTTGAAGAAGTCCAGGTTCCCAGCCTGTCATGAGGCAGCAGCAACCTTTCACTTTAGTTCTGAGTGACCTTTTGTCCCAGATTCACTGAGACTGCTGAGTCCCAGCTGGGGTGATGCAACTTCCCAGGTGCTTGAGAGGGAAGTGAGGTAACTCCTCCAAGCCAGGACATTGACAATTGGACTTGTGACACTGACTTCATGACCCTGGGGTCATGCCCCTTGAATTACTGGGATTGCTGACTCACTTGAGCTGATGTAACCCTGCCTGACATTGCATGGGTAGGGAGGGCTATGGGGGGTATAAAGGTGTGTTTGGGTGGCGGGCCGGTGCTTAGTCACATGTCTCGTACCTTCAATAAAATCGTGTTGACCAAGATACCATCTTCTGCGGTGATCCCTACCGTGTTGGAGAGTCGTTACAGAAACCATTTTGAAATTTTACTTCCTTATACATACCCGTATTTTTTATTACTCATTTTACATAACTCCTTCAAAACACAATGGATAAACCATGGTCTGCAGTTGTTTCACCCTAGAACATTGTGTTCTAGCTCAGGAACTAAATAAACATTGTTCAACTTTAGACTAAGTTGACCAATTTCAACTTCCCCTCTGTTAAAACCTTGCACCTTGACCATTGGCTAGACTCACACAACTTTGCATAGAACCAGATAAAGGTTCCTTCTCTGCTAACAATTTACTATCCTTAACAAAATTTTTTGCACTCCCAGAGTCAATAATCCAGGGTACCTGAGGAATAAAATCATTGTTACATTGTAAACTCATCAACAGACAGCCTGAATCAGAGTCTTTTCTTGAATTGTTGATCTGTTCTTTCTTGCTCTGGCTGCTGATTCAAGCACAAACTTGTTCTTATGACATTGTCTAGCTTTGTTATCCTCTTTATTACAAATGTAAACAGATGATGTCACACTGATTGTCTCTTTCACTCTTCATATTAGGCACTTCTGATAAACCATCTTCTCCGTTGAAAGTTGCTGGGCATTTCTTCTGTAACAAGCCCAGTTCTCCAATCTAGTCGAAACTAAGAAATTGAAGTTGATGTCCTCTTCTTTCACAGATTGCATAAAGTCAATGAATGGAGTTTGCGCTCTGCCCCAAACTGCCATCAAAATTAAAGCCCCTCTCAGTCTTCTGTAAAATTGGTACCTTTACTTACTGCTCAAATCATTAAAATGGGGCTCAAACATTTTGCTCAAATAGGTCTCTGGCACAATCTTTTCATTGACAGAAGCTTCAGTGAAAACAGTTCTCTTCTCAAATAAAACTTTTGAGCCTCCAATGGCCTGCTGATACAGCTTTTCAAGCCTTTTCAACAGTCATGGCTGTTTCTTCCAAAACTAATATCTTAGGTGCCTATAATGCTTAAACATGAAGGATGTTAAGTAGCACCAGCACATATCTCTTTCTGCATCAGAAATGAGTCGATGTGTTAAGCGGGATAACAGCTCTCAACACACACTTCTGCCCTTACAGTGTGCAGCCATATTAAAATAATTTGAGCTACCTCTGAGTTTTCTAAATGATGCTGTCCTCCAAATAATGCCATCTTTCTTCACACTACAGATACTTCTGGCAAAAATTCCTTCAGCTTTTTCTCTAACACTGGGGTAAGCAGCGACTACTTACAATTGCAGTGTTATTCAAAAACACTCTACCGTTAGTTTATGTAGTATCTCTGTGCCTCTGAGATTCTAGTTCTGTGTTCTGTGTTCTGGGATCTGGGCCCATAACCTCTGTTAGTATTTATGTCACAGCGGATAGGCAACAGAAATATAGAAGTTTAATTCCCCTGTCGGCCCAAAAACTCCAGTCTCTGTTCGTGAGTGAATAGAAAAACTCTCATTCAATTCTGAGTAAATATATAACTTTGTATTGAATTGTATTTAACAATAACTGGCAAAACATCAAAAACAACAGCCATCACAGCTACCTTTCTAAAGCATCCTTTCTCACGAATATTAAATCCCAACTATGTCACTTTGTAACTGACATTCCTCAAGGTTCCATTTAGCAGTCTTGAGACAGCGCCATCTGGTGTCAAACATGTCACACTGCAGGTCATCTCAAACTGCGAAAATATATCTTGTGCTGACTCATGAATTGCTATTCAAAAATAATAATCTGACATCTGCCACATACAATTTTCACTTTTCTTATATTATATGGATGTGGATGGATGGTTCCTCATATGCCGCTTTTCTCATCCCAGCGAAGAGGACTCCAAGCAGTTCATAAAAACCATGTCGTAATAAGCTTTAACAATAGCGTTTCACTTTAAAACCATTTGAGGCAGGTCAAAATCTGAATCATTACACATCTACAAGCTTTGACAGAGAGATCTAAGCCTGAAACACAAACAAATGTAAGAAAAGAAATCATATTTTTAAAAGAGCTTGCTGTAAAAAGTAACCATTCTATAAAACCAATCGGAATGAGCAGAAACAGAGATAGGTAAAATTTTTAGATCCATCTTCCTTTGTCATACAAGGAGCATAGGAAACCCTTGCCCTACTCTTTCTTTCTTCTTTATTTATTTATTTAACTTCACTTATACCCCTGGCCTTCTACCATGAGGCCAAAGCCCATGTACACAATAATAACACAGCAGCAATTACTCAAGCAAGCCACAAAACAATTATAAAAACTCAATATAAGCAATAACAGACCAATTTTAAACCGTTTCGGATGGGCCATCTTGAATACAAAATTTAATAAGCCAACATCTCTAAAAACTTCACCAAGTGGGCGCCACACTACAGAAAGGCCCTCTCCCTTGTCCCCACCAAGCGAGCCTGCTGAGGCCAGTAGGGCTTGGTAGGAATCTATCCAGATTATCAGAGAGGTCGCCTGGGTTTTGTAAGCTTAGAAATGCGGTCACGTAGGTAGGTGGGTCTCAAACCGTTCAGGGCTTTGTAAGTAGAACCTGCACCTTGGAGTAGGACCGGAGAAGATGAGCGGCAATAATAGAGCTCCTTAAACAGAGGGTTGACTGCTCCTTGTAGAAGTCGCTCCGGTTAGTAATCAGCTGCCCGCCCGTTGGGGCCAATTGAGCTGAGCCCATCTTTCAGGCAACCCCATGTAGAGTATATTACAGCAATCCCAGTCTGGAGGTGACTAAGCGACAGACCACCCATTAATCCAGCTTCACGAGGAAATACGACAGGTTACCGCTACATTGCAGTTTTTAATTGTGCGAGATTCTTTATGAATAGGGCCTTTCCGTAGTTCGAGAGGAGGTGGAACTTTCACATTGAAACCATTATTGGAATCCTCTGACGATTTTAATTAGCTGAGGCTGAGGAAGCACTGGCTGTCTAGATAGCAGACAATACAGCTCATAAAGCCCACATAGGCTCAAATGCTAACATTTCATGAGAGTTCATGGGACTTATCATCCAAAACCAATTGGGAGCCACGATCCCTGTTTCCCGGTGATGAAGCCATCAACCAGCCATCCTCATTTATTATTCTTTTCATATTCTTCAAGCCATGGACTGGGACCAGCATTGTTTTAAGTCACCATGCTAGGCAGAGTCCTCCCGAAGGGGCTGACAAAGAGCGTCCAATGGGCAGGATGGGCTCTCTATCCTTTTAACCATCCTAGGAAGGAAAACTCTAATTTCAAACCAAGGCAGATGGTGCTCGTCTAGCCCCTCTCAGAGTCAACCATCTAGAGCAGGAATCTCAAGTCCAATCACAACCTGAGGACTTTTGCTGCCACATCCTAAGATTGCTAGGCCGGCAGGAATGGGCCACTTTGGGTTTTAGGGAGGTGAGGCCAGTTTTGTGCCTACTGTGCTCAACCAAAAATCAATTACACAGGCTCGAAGGACAAAAATCAACCTCTTAGTCATCAACGTGCTTGTAGAAAACGTGGAGGATGAATCTTCATTCAACGAAAGTAATGCCAGAGAGGAGGTGATGTAGCCAGGGGTTGTATCAGAAAGAAGGTTACAAGGCACATAGGTCCCATGGAATTTTCACGGGGGAAGTTGGCATCACTTCCGTGTAGCAGGAAGCCAGCAGAAGGGGAAGGGCAATTGCCAGTCATCAAGTATCTATAAATGGCATTGTGTTGCACTTCAGTTGTAAAAACCTCTCTGATTTAAAACACATCACATGATGGGTAAAAATCAAATCAACTTTTCATAGGGACTAATGAAAACAGCCAGTAAACAAATGCTTACAAAGAAAGTTCCAAAGAGAATAAGTCAGGAGTAAAGTATTATTGCCAAACAATATCATAAAGATACAAAAACCTTCAATATTAAATATAAATTATCTGGGATGCAAAGACAATCCAGTAGTATTATTAATATCACAATTTAGAAATCGACAAAAACAAGACCTTGGGCAGGCTAAAAATCCACGAGACTGAAATCCACAAGGCCTCACGAGAGCCAGGATACTCCAAAGACCCATGACTTAAGATCTGAACACGATGCAAATCAGAAAAGGTTTCTCTTGAAATAACCTTTATCAGGCAAGTGGTTTGTTTCCCCCACTTCTGGCGCTCTTATCTGACAAAGACTTTCCAGACGATGTGAAGCCTTAGATGTACTTATCTATCTGTAAAATTCCGAATCTCTTATTTTGCCACTTCATTAATTCCCAGATTGTCAGATTGTTTTTAATAACTCTTGAAGAGAGAGGAGTAACCCATGTCTCCCTACTCAACGATTATCATGAGAAAATGCTCTTTGCAGAAGCCTCTCTGTCATTGTAATCTAATGAAAATCATTGATCAAACCTTCATTCCCACATCAGAGCATCATAGTCAGAAACTTTAATCACAGGCTGAGTCACAACACATTGTAGTGAAGGTTAGAAGAGATCATCTCAGCTAACTTTCCACTCCAGTGCAAAATTCATATATGCACTCCACACAAATCTAGAGCATAAATCTCTATGTTTCATCACGAAAATTGTTTCAGTTTATGAAGAGGACATAATATCAAGGCAGCTTGACAAAATGGGTATATAGACTATGTGCCAGGAGCTGAGAAAGAAACTTTTCAGAGCCATCAGGCTCAACAGCTCATGGGATGCTGGCGGGGCTATCTCCTTCTCACCGACAATAGCGTTATGACCCTCCTTACCTTGAGAAGTTCATTGACTTCATTTGGTTGGGATGTTTTAAAAGCTACCCTGCTCACGACCTGATCTCCCACTAGTGATTATCATCTGTTCACTCAGTCGAGAATTTGAGTAGAACACATTTTCTATAAACATTGTGCTTAAATGTAGCCAGACTGAAAAGCAGAAAAATGCCGGAGGAAAGTTCAGGGACACACAGGCATAAAAACTCATCCCTACGGATGACAAAATATAATATTGAATTGAATGGTGATTGTGTGGATAAATGCTACAATGTAAGTTTTATTCAAAATATATTCATTATTTGTATTTTTAAAAATATCTTGTAACCTCACTTTCCGGACCACCCTAGTAAAACAGAAGGCATTTAACTATCTTTTAGTCTTCATTACAACTGGGACCTTCAACACCAGACTAATATTTTTGTTGTCTGGTGTCATAGTTGTGAACTTACTGTAAGGTTTTGAAAAAGTTTCTCTAGGCTCATGCTATTTACAAAGTGATAGGTTAGAAGGTGGAAAATAGAGTGGCATTGCAAATAGGAGGCTGAAGGCTCTATCTCTTATTCAGATCATACAGAAAAGACAGCTGACCTCTCAACATGAGGATCCAAGCTCGTCTTTGTCCCAAATTTCCATTAATTTTTTGTTTTGGTAGTATGTAGAGAGACAATACTTTTCAGATCCATAGCTAGCTGTATGAAAGACAAAATCTTTTCTCAGTTAGAAAGAGAATATCTTTTGCATTCAAACCATTATTGAATCTTCCCAGTAGTTTAATTAGAAAGAGCTGAGAAACAGTGGCTGTCTAGATGTGGTTGACTAAAGCCCACACAGGCTCAAACTCAAGCATGACCAGTAGGTGAGAGTTTGTGGGAGTGTAGTCGAAAATCAGGTAGAACCACAATCCTGTTCCCAAGTAGAAGCCATCATAATATCTACATTTCATAACTATCAGGCACTGGACCCATGAGTTTAAGTCACATCTGAAGCCTCTCTACCATGAGTTTTGATTCCTTGTTTATTTGAAACAACTAGCATCCAAGAGTACTTCCTCCACTAGATCCTGGGACTATGTAAAAATAAAGCCCTACTCTTTACAAACACTGATGTAATAAATGCATAAGTTCACCTATCTTCTGCAGTAGATGAGGCAATAAAAATAGATTCAAGAATAAAGAAGCTTTGCAAGAGACATGTGAATAAAGGTAAGGAAGGTCTACTTCTCTGGCCAAGTAAGCAGTTGTACTTATTATTTCCACACCTTTTTACACTGCAATCATATAACAGCCCACCTTCTTCTAGGCCCCTTCCACACAGCTGTATACAGAAATCCATACAGCCTGGATCTCAGCAGAGGTAGATTCAGCTAATCGATTCAAAGCACTCTCTTGTGGATTAACTACGCTTGATATTCTAGGATATATGACTTGTGTGGAAGGGCCCCTAAAACAGTGGTTCCAAAGCCTTTGGTCCTTCGGGTCCTTGGACTTCAGTTCCCCACTTATTACAACAGTGGATAATCTGCCGCAGGATTTCTAGGGTTGGAAGTCCAAAACAACTGGAGGACAAATGTTTAATGATACTACTCTAAATGAAGAAGATTCTCCTGTTAGAAAAGGGTAATAACCTGGCTTCATCTTGGTCCAACCCAGACCAGTGAGATTTGGCTTTAGTCTGGACTTCTGCAGTGAAATGGTGAATGTCCATCCCTCCCCTCTCCTCACAGATGTCCATCTTGACCCAAGGTCTAGGTGATCCATTGTCCGTGTCCACAGTATATGCTGGCTCAGCATTTTGAGCACCTCCTTAGAATCTTTTGCCATTGTACGCCTCACTTTGCAGCCTATGCACCACTTCTCCAAATCGCCTTAGGTACTGAAGTGAGGTGTAATAAAAAAAGTAAATAAATAATAATAGCCAGCATTACCATGCAAAAGGAATGAATGTTGGGAATTGCAGTCAAAGCATGACTTCACAGAGCTTCCCATTGCTGTGACCTGGAATTACAAGCAGTCAAACTACAGAGATAATAATGATAATAATAGTAGTAGTAGCTATTTATTTATTTTCAAGCCTGTCTCTCCTTGCACCTATAGCTGCAAGCAGACTACACCAGCATTCACACGGCGACATCAATAAAAATTCTGGTTAAAAATCCGATCTTATAATTGACTGGGGGAGGCCAGCCTGGTTTGCTTTCAGTGCTTCTGTGCACAGATTTCCACAGAAGGGCCCCAGTGTCTGCAATGGGACTTAATATCCAGTGATGGCTCAGGGCTTTTACTGTATTTATAAGAAAGTTTGCATTTACTATCTCGTTGTCTTTACCACTAGCAGCTACTAGAATTCCAGATCACCGGAGAAGCCATTGGAGTTCCCATGCGGCAGAAACTTTCTCTTTGTTCCACAGAAATACGTAAATGAGTATGATGCCAAGACAAAGGGTGGAACATTTACAGATCCATTAACGATACCACTGGCTCTTTTAAAATAAAGGCACTTCGAAGCTCTGATGCCTTCCAGAACCCTTCATATATTTTCATGAAATCTTTTTATGTTCTGCCGCTCTATTTTCTTTCTGCATATAGTGTTTCTTCCTTAGCAGTATTTACCTAGATGACTTTGTTTTCTAAATGAAGAATATAGTGCCTCTTCTTATTCCTTGTGCTGTATTTGCAGAAGTTATTTTCTAAATCAGAGAACTAAATGAATATGAGGAATTTTATAGTCAAATAGAAGACTAAGAGTCCATAGTAATAGTCCTTTCCTGCTATTTGTTCAAATCCTTACAAAATAAGTAGGAGCCCAAACCAGGCATTGTTGCAAGTGGAACTTTATCACTCTAATTTACGCTTTTACTGTTATTTTCATGTAGTTGCACCGAAGATACAGATTAGCTAGATGGAGTACACTTTGTCTCAATATGGAGCAGTTCTGAGCAAAATTCGGCTTTCTGGGATTAAGAACAAAATGGTGCATTGCTCTTTCAGTTAGAGGTTGTGAAGAATCCGGTTATCTAAACTGCTTTAGAGCCGTCCCCCTCTTGCTTAGCCACTCTTGTAGGGCTGGCTATCCACACTCTGCCTGAATTTATCAGTGAGGGATCTTTTTATTTTAAACTGAGGTTTCTCTCTTCACCATAAGGGATATTCTCTATTTATTTTCAAGAATGTATTTGTAGTAAAACATTACTCAGTTATATATATATAGAATTAAAGTGTTGGGAAATAAATTAAATTACAAATATTAAC
>JARBWK010001261.1:0-20238 GCA_030556195.1 Anolis apletophallus | reverse complement strand
CCGAATCCTCCTCCTCTTCCTCCTCTCCTTCCAGCGGCGCCCCATCCTCCTCCTCTTCCTCCCAGCGGCGCCTTTCCCTCTCGCGGTTTCCGCCTCCCTTCAGTGAAGGGAGGAGGTGGAGCCGCCGGCCCGAGAGGAAAGAAAGCCGCCGAGTCCCGCCCCGGGCGACTCAGGCGTCTTTCCCGCTGCCGCCCGCTCACCTGCGCCTCCAAACACGCGGGGCGGCGGGCGCGGCAGTGCCTGAGTCGCCCTGTGGCGGGATCGCCGGCGCCTTCTCCCTCTGGCTGGCGGCGGCTCCGCCCTTCCTCCCTTCAGTGAAGGGAGGGGGCAGACTCGCGGCGAGAGGGAGAAGGCGCCAGCCGTCCCGCCCGCCAGAGGCGACTCAGGCGCCGCCGCACCTCGCCCTGCTCGTGTTTGGAGCGCAGGGCGCAGCGGGGGCGGCGGGGAAAGACGCTGAGTCGCCCTTCGGGCGGGACTCCAGCGGGCGCTCTTCCTCTCGGCGAAAAGAAAGTAAGACGCTGTCTTACTTTCGGGGAAACACGGTATATACTAGGCTTCATCAGCTTGCCAACAGAAAAGCATGATAACTATATCTAAGAAACCAGAGGTGGTGCAGTCTATCCAATGCAATTTTCTGTATCAGCGCTGAAAGAACCTCAGGAACAGACCAAAAACCAGGACATCAAGATTTTTTTTTTGGCTGGGCTGTGTTATTCATGATAGTTTTTAACAACTGAAACATAGGGTTGTTCTAGATTTTTTGGGCTATATGGCCATGTTCTAGAAGCAGACCTCACAACCTCAGAGGATGCCTGCCATAGATGCAGGCAAAACATCAGGAGAGAATGCTTCTAGAATATGACCATACAGCCCAAAAAAATACAACAATTGTGTGATTCCAGCTATGAAAGCCTTCGACAATAAACTGAAACATACTTTACAATATGTTGTCAAAGGCTTTCATGGCTGGAATCACTGGGTTGCTGTGAGTTTTCTGGGCTGTATGGCCATGTTCAAGAAGCATTCTCTCTGACATTTCCCTTACATCTATGGCAGGCATCCTCAGAGGTTGTGAGGTCTGTTGGAAACTAGGCAAGTGGGGGTTATATATCTATGGAATGTCAGGGTGGGAGAAAAAGAACTCTTGCCCGCTTGAGGCAAGTGTGAATGTTGCAATTGGCCACCTTGATTAGCATTTAATAGCTCTGCAGCTTCAAATTCACACTTGCTTCAAGCAGACAAAGTTATTTCTCCCACCCTGGAGATTCCAAAGATATATAAACCTCATTTGCCTAGTTTCCAACAGATGCCTCAACTTCTGAGGATGCTTGCCATAGATGTGGGTGACACGTCAGGAGAGACTGCTTCTGGAACATGGCCATACAGCCTGGAAAACTCACAGCAACCCGCACTTTACAATAGTAAACAAAGGTGTTGGATAAGTTATCTGAATTAAACACAGTTATGCGAAATACAAAATATTAAAGGCAGACAAATGTGATGCTTCAAATTAAATCACAGAATGGCCAGAGCAGATGGGATATATAATTTAACAATAAAGAACAATTTCAACAAGGCAGTAACAAAACAGCAGCAGAATTTGAAATATAAGACAAGCAAAAAGATTGGAATACCCAAAGAGTTAAACCTAACAGTTACAAGCTTGGTAGATAAGGGGAATGCTGCGGATGTAGCATATCTTAATTTCAGTAAGATCCCACATAATAAACTTATGAAGAAGCTAGTAAAATGTAGGCTAGACCAGTGTTTCCCAACCACTGTCCCGTGCACACTAGTGTGCCGTGAGCAATCACATGGTGTGCCACGGAAAAACCTCTCTTCCCCCCTTTCTTCCCCCTCCTGCCGAACTCCTGCTGCTGCTGTTTGGGGGGGGGGCGGAGGAAGGGCCGGGCAGCGGCGAAGAAGAGGCCGAGGCGCCGCCTCCTTCGGCCGTTTCCCCAGCCAGCCAGCCTCCAATCGAGGGAGGGTGGGGAACGGAAGCGGAAGTGAGGAACGCAGTCCGAGGCAGGGCCACCGCCTTCTTCTTTTGAACCGCAGGAAAGAAGGAAGGCAGACAACCGTGGATTGAGTGAGTGCCTTCCCTTCTGGTGTGGAAGAGGGAGGAAAGAGCCATTCAGGAAGGGAGCCATCTGGGGGTTCTGTGTGGGAAGTTTGGCCCATTTCTATCATTGGTAGGGTTCAGAATACTCTTTGATTGTAGGGGAACTATAAATCCCAGCAACTATAACTCCCAAATGACAAGGTTATTTCCCCAGAACTCCATCTACGTTCATATTTGGGCATATTGAGTATTCATTTCAAATGTGGTCCAGTTCCATCATTATTTGAGTCCACAGTGCTCTCTGGGTGTAGGTGAACTACATCTTCCAAACTCAAGGTCAATTCCCAAGCAAACTTTTTCAGTACTTTCTGTTGATAATGAGAGTTCAATATGCCAAGTTTGGTTCAATTCCATTGTTGCAAGAGTTCGGGATGCTCTCTGTTTGTGTGTTAACTATAAATCCCAGAAACTGTAACTCCCAAATGTCAAGGTCTATTTTCCCCCAACTCTATCTGTGTTCACATTTGGGCATATTGAGTATTCATGCCAAGTTTGGTCCTGATCCAACATTGTCGAGTCCACAGTGCTCTCTGGATATAGGTGAACTACAACTCCAAAACTCAAGGTCAATGCCCACCAAACTCTTATAGCATTTTCTCTTGGTTATGGGAGTTCTGTGTGGGAAGTTTGTGTCTTTCTGCCATTCCTGCCAGGAGATCTATGTTGTGTTCATCGAAACAGGCCCAGGTTTTACACCGAGTGTATAAATACATTTAAAAACGTATTAACTATATGTATTACTGTGTTAGAGTGTCATTTTGTGTCATTTTGGTTGGTGGTGTGCCCCAGGATTTTGTAAATGTAAAAAGTGTGCCACAGCTCAAAAAAAGGTTGGGAAACACTGGGCTAGACAATGTTACTATTAGGTAAATTGGGAATTGGTTGACTGGCTGAACCCCACGGCTTTTCTTCACCCTGGAGAAGTGGAGTGGATCCAGTGCTATTTAACATCTTTATCATCTTTATCAGTAACTTAGACATTGGAATAAAGGAAACGCTTATAAATTTTTAAATCACACCAAACTGGGAGGGTTAGCGAATCCCCCAGAAGACAAGATCAGAATCCAAAATGACCTCAACATTTTTTTAAAAAAAAACTGGGCCAAAACTAACAAAATGAATGTTAACAGGGAGAAATGCACAGTATTACACAGGCAGAAAAAAAGTGAAATGTTAAGAAGAGCCATGCTGAATCGGACCTCAGCCCATCTAGTCCAGCATTCTGTATCACACAGTGGCCCACCAGTTGTACACGGGGATCTCGAGCAGAAGGGAGGGCAAAACCCTGACCTGCTCCCGACCCCCCACAACCAGTACCCAGGGAAATCCTGCCTACCTCAACCAACTCCGAGGTGGCACTTGAATGTCCTTTTCAGTAACTACCGATACACTTGGTATCCATGAATCTGTCTAATCCTGCCTTGAAGTTGTTCAGGCTGACAGCTGTCACAACCTCTTCTGGAAGTGAGTTCCATAACCCAATGACCCTCTGGGTGAAGAAATATTTCCCTTTATTAGTCCTAATTTTCCTACCTTGGAGCTTCAGGGAGTGCCCTCTAGTCCTAGTGTTTTGTGACAAAGAAAATAGTTTTTCTTTATTCACCTTTTCTATCCCATGCATGATTTTATACACTTCGATCAAGTCACCTCTTAAACGCCGTCTTTCAAGGCTGAAAAAGACCAAGGCGTTGCAACCTGGTTTCATAAGGAGCCGCTCCATCCCTTGGATCATTCTTGTTGCCCTTTTCTGTACCTTTTCCAGTTCCGTTATATCCTTCTTAAGGTGCGGAGACCAGAATTGTACACAGTACTCCAAATGTGGCCTTACCATCGATTTGTAGAGAGGTAATACAACATTTGCTGGCCTATTTTCGATTCCCTTTCTGATCATGCCTAGCATAGAATTTGCTTTTTTCACTGCTGCTGCGCACTGGGTTGACATCTTCATTGAGCTGTCCACCAAAACCCCAAGATCCCTTTCCTGGTTTGTCTCGGAAAGCTTTGACCCCATCAATTTGTAGGTGTAGTTGGGGTTCTTTGCCCCGATGTGCATGACTTTACACTTGTTTAGGTTAAAATGCATTTGCCACTTTGTTGCCCATTCACTCAATTTCGAGAGATCTTTCTGGAGCTCTTTACAATCAGTTTCATTTTTAACTACCCTGAACAATTTAGTGTCGTCTGCAAACTTTGCTACCTCAGAATTCACTCCTACATCCAGATCATTAATGAATAAATTAAAAGTAACGGACCCAAAACTGAACCTTGGGGTGCGCCACTTCTCACCTCTTTCCACCCAGAGAAATGTCTGTTTATTACCACCCTTTGTTTCCTACAGTTTAGCCAGGTTCCAATCCAGGACAAGACCTGTCCTCTGATTCCATGGCTGAAGAGCTTATTTAGGAGCCTTTGGTGAGGACTTTGTCAAAAGCCTTTTGAAAGTCAAGGTAAACAATATTGACTGGGTCTCCTTTATCTATGTGTTTATTTACACCCTCAAAGAATTCTAACAAGTTAGTAAGACATGATTTGCCTTTGCAGAAACCATGTTGATTTTCTTTCAGCAATGCCTGTTCTTCTATGTGCATAGTAATTTTTTTCTTTAATAATGGTTTCCATCACTTTGCCTGGAACTGAGGTTAGACTAACTGGCCTATAATTTCCTGGATCACCCCTGGATCCTTTCTTGAAGATCGGAGTTACATTTGCCTCCCTCCAGTCCTCGGGTACAGTGCCTGATCTTAGAGAAAGGTTATATATTTTGGCTAGAAGTTCAGCAATTTCACACTTGAGTTCCTTAAGAACTCTGGGGTGGATGCCGTCTGGACCTGGTGATTTGTTGACATTTAGTTTAGTAAGGCATATGAGAACATCCTCCTTGTTTATCTCTATCTGTTTTAATTCTTTTAATTCCCTCCCTGAAAAAACTGACTCAGCTGCAGGCATATGTTGTCTGTCCTCCTGTGTGAAAACGGAGGCAAAAAAGTCATTTAGCCGCTCAGCAATCTCCTTGTCTTCGCTGATTTCCCCTTTCTGACCATTGTCGTCGAGTGGCCCAACTGCTTTTCTAGTTGGGTTCCTGTTCACATATAGAGTGGGTGACACGTGGATGGAAAACAGTACATGTGAAAAGGATTGTCTAATATCCCCCAGGGTATTAGACAAGCCCCCACTTTGGCAATTTTTAGGAGGAGCCTAAAGACATGGCTGTTCCAATGTGCCTTCCCTGAATAAAGTAAATGACACCCTGCTGTGTTCAATCCTTGCAAATGTCCTCAGAAGCACTTTAATTACCTGTTGGGTGTCTGCCCCACATTGTCCTTGAAACCTTCCTGCTATACAATCTACCTCTGTCTGCATCTAGTGTTTATTTATTTTAAAATTTTAATATTCACATTTGGCCCCACCCAAAATGGTTTTAAATGGTCTGTTATTGCTTATGTTTGAGTTTTATTGATTGCATTGTTTTATAACTGCTGTTGTGTTGTTATTATGTGCTATTGGGCTTGGCCTCGTGTAAGCCGCCCCGAGTTCCCTTGGGGAGATAGTGGCGGGGTATAAATGAAGTTAATAAATAAATAAATAAATAAATTTAGGAGTCTTAGCAGACCACAAGCTGAATGTGAATCAACACTGCAAGGTAGCAACTTTAAAAAGTCATTGCGATTTCAAGCTGTAGCAATAGACGCATAGTGTCTAGACCAGACATGAGCAAACTTCGGTCCGCCAGGTGTTTTGGACTTCAACTTCCAACCGGCTGTTAGGAATTGAGGGAGTTGAAGTCCAAACACCTGGAGAGCTGAAGTTTGCCCATACCTGGTCTAGTTTGAAGGAAGCTCTATTCTGCCTTGGTCAGACCTGATTTGTAATACTGTGTGTAGTTGGACTGGATGGCCCTTGGGGTCCCACCCAACTCTAGGATTCTTCTACATTGGAACAACCATCCCATGATGTTGTCATTACCTAAGGCAGTGTTTCCCAACCGGTGTGCTGCAGCACACCAGTGTGCCGTGAGTGATCATCAATTGTGCCGTGGGAAATTGGAACTTCCAATACCCTTTCTTCCCCCTCCTGCCAAACACTTTTTCTTCTCCACTCGGGCTTCCTTCTTCCCAGCCTCGCTCTGCTCGCTTTGCCTCACTTTGCTCACACTGTCGTGAGCGTGTTCAGGAGGGGAGAGGGGAGGGAGGAAGATGTGGGGCGAGTCTGTGCAGTAGCGCACATCTTCCCCTCCCCCCTCCTGAACACGCTCACGCTGCCCCCTCGGATCAAAATGGCGGCAGAAGCGGCAGCGTGAGCAAAGCAAGGCAAAGCGAGCAGAGCGAGACTTGGAAGAAGGGAGCCCGAGTGGAGAAGAAAAGGTAAGTGTTCAGCAGGAGGGGGAAGAAAGGGCGCGAAGGGGAAGGGGGAGGAAGAGGTCTCTGTCGAAAGCTGGCATGGGCAAACTTGGACCTTCCAGGTGTTTTGGACTCCATTCCTAGCAGCTTCAGGCCCTTTTCCTTTTCCCTCCTCAGCCTATTATGCAGGAAAGAGCCTCAGGCTGTTAGGAATGGTGGGAGTTAAGTCCAAAGCACCCAGAGGGCCGAAGTTTTCCCATGCCTGTTTTAGGGATGAGAAAGTGGTGAGCCTCCTTCCAACATTGTGATTCTGGATAGAAAACAAACAACAACATAACATAACATTGTTTTAGTCCACAGTGCTCTCTGGGTGTAGGTGAACTACAACTTCCAAACTCAAGGTCAATTCCCAAGCAAACCCTTTCAGTACTTTCTGTTGGTAATGAGAGTTCAATATGCCAAGTTTGGTTCAATTCCATTGTTGCAAGAGTTCAAGATGCTCTTTGATTGTGTGAACTATAAATCCCAGAAACTGTAACTCCCAAATGTCAAGGTCTATTTTCCCCAAACTCCATCTGTGTTCACATTTGGGCATATTGAGTATTCATGCCAACTTTGGTCCTGATCCAACATTGTTTCAGTCCACAGTGCTCTCTGGATATAGGTGAACTACAACTCCAAAACCCAAGGTCAATGCCCACCAAACTCTTATAGTATTTTCTCTTGGTTATGGGAAGTTTGTGTCTTTCTGCCATTGCTGCCAGGATATCTATGTTGTGTTCATTGAAACAGGCCCAGGTTTCACACTGAGTGTATAAATACATTAAAAAACATATTAACTATATGTATTACTGTGCTAGAGTCAAGGGGAAAGTCGACCGTTCCGTCTATACAATAAGCAAAGAGAAGTAAATGGCAAAGTGCTAAGCAGTGCAATCAATCACACTATAAGTATATATGTGTATGAAGAAAGAATCACAGTCTACTCTAGTGGATATACACACATATAATCAATAACAACTGCATATATAATATCATCACAAATGCATGAAAGAATCATAGAAACATAGAAACATTACAATTATACATTCATGTTATAGTGAAATCACATTCATAGTAGTAGGATACAAGCGGTGGCTGGGCTCACATGGGAGTGAGCCAGGACGCCCAGGCTCGAGAGAAATGTTGGAAGGCAAAGGCACAGTCCGGACGCCTTCCCAACACAGTGTAAATGTTCAAAATAAAGTTCAAAGAATAGATATTCTCACAGATGAAGGGAGGCGTCAAGGGGCCGACGAAAAGGGTCCCGCGTACTGTTTGCCCAGTATCTACGGATACTGCTTCCATCTGCGGTGCTCCTGTTGCTCCCGGCGTTGTGTCCTGGTCTCATTGGGACGCTCGCGAGATTTCGGCATCTAGGCCACGCCCCCGGCCCTGAGGAAGCCCCTACGGGGGTGAAACGAAGCCGCGCGGGACCCTTTTCGTCGGCCCCTTGACGCCCTCCCCTTCATCTGTGAGAATATCTATTCTTTGAACTTTATTTTGAACATTTACACTGTGTTGGGAAGGCGTCCGGGACTTGCCTTGCCTTTCCATTTCTCTTGAGCCTGGGCGCCCTGGCTCACTCCCATGTAAGCCCAGCCACCGCTTGTATCCTACTACTATGAATGTGATTTCACTATAACATGAATGTATATTTGTAATGTTTCTATGTTTCTATGATTCTTTCATGCATTTGTGATGATATTATATATGCAGTTGTTATTGATTATATGTGTGTATATCCACTAGAGTAGACTGTGATTCTTTCTTCATACACATACTTATAGTGTGATTCATTGCACTGCTTAGCGTTTGCGCTACTTTCTCTTTTGCTTATTACTGTGCTAGAGTGTCATTTTGTGTTGTTTTGGTCGGTGATGTGCCCCAAGATTTTGTAAATGTAAAAAATGTACCGCGGCTCAAAATAGGTTGAAAAAGACTGACCTAAGGAGATAGGATTGTGGGGTGTATCCAGCAATCTTTCATTGTAGGCCTCTGCTAATTTCTTCACCTCACTTGAAAGATAGGAAAACATTTCCTAAATGTAGAAGAAATGACAACTTTTAGTCTTATTTGCTCTTTACATCAGGTTTCACTGTTTTCAGTAATACTATCAAACCTTCTCTTTAGAACAGTTAACTGAAACAAAAGGCATTTGAACACCGGAAAACAGAGGTCACTGGCTATCTTAACAGGTTCCTGCACCCCAAGGCAGATGACATAAAGGAGACAACTAGGAACCTGACAACTAGGAAGTTAACATCAAATGATTTTGCCAAACAATGTAGTGGCATAAAATGATAGGAAAATAAAGCAGGGATGAAGTGAGTTAATTGATTAGTACTGTCGTAACCCCCACAGATGGCTCAAAGACACGCCAAGCTAGTAAAAGTATTCACCGTTTATTTTGAACAAAAACACAGCCACAGTCCGGCATAAAAGTAACCCACAAAAGCCCTGTAAACAAAAACAATGAAGACGTCCGTCTTTAGAAGTCCTTGGCTTTATTCCGGCTTGAAGTCTGTTGCGATGTGAAGACCCGTCCAGAAAAGGAAAGGAAGAGTGCTTCTCCAATTCCAGGAGCTAAGTATACAAACAAACACATAAAAGCCCCCGCATCCCACAGCAACTTCCCTCCACCCATATACGATACCAATTAAGGGACAGACACCCACAGCAACACAGGAAAAGCCCAAACGAAACGCGGTAGTCACTAAACATTAAAACCCCAAACCCCCAACATACAACATTTTCAGCTAGAGCTGCCATGGCAGCTCCCCCAGAACCCAGCATGGAAAACAGCCCAATACTCACAGCTTGCTGGGAATCAGGAACTGCGATACAAGAAACAAGCGCACCAAATACACGAACCAGCAACCCACCAGCAACACCTTGGCCGACCGCAGAGTCCTAAATCCCCAGGCCTTACTTTAATACCCTTACAAATCAGAGTCATCAGACTCCCCACCAAAAACTTCCCCATTCCCTCAGCTGCAGCCCTTGGTGTGTTCCTCCAATCTTCCCACCATAGCTGAGCAGTTAAAGGACCCCAGTCCGATTCAACATACCCACTAGTCCAAGCAAGGTCACTCGAAAATCCTAATATGGAGCTTTCGCTGCACTCAGCATTTATCACATCCCTGACATCTTGCACCAGTGCTGAGTCCAGCTCGGTATCACTCTCTTCTGAAGGTAACTCTACATCAAACCCCTCAAAAGTATCATCACTGGTAGGCTCCCTAAGTATTTGTCGGACCTTTCTCCTGTGCTCTGCCTCTTCCAAACTCTCAGCACTTGCAGCCCTTTTCCTCCCAGCTGCAGTCAGTCCGCCTAAACCTCCCTCTTCCAGTGACATGTCCAACACAGAATCCTCCTCCGAGTTACTACCTGTAGCAACTACAGGCTCAGTTTGCTCAACTACAACAAGTACCATATGCCACAAAATCAGTGAACACTCATAAAAACCAAAAACCATCTCTCTCCCTATCACACTCAACTATACCCATTTCTCTACACAACTTGTGAGCAAAACTGCCATAAGAAAACCTGCCCAAGGGAGCTATAAGGCACTGACAGTGGTAAAATAGACTAATATACATCTAGGATATTAAAAGGATTGTGGTGGCACAGCGGGTTAAACTGCTAAGCTACAAAACTTGCTGACCAGAAGGTCAGTGGTTCAAATCTGCAGGATGGGTGAGCTCACGCTGTTAGGCCCAGCTTCTGCCAACCTAACAGTTCGAAAACATGCAAATGTGAGTAGATCAATAGGTACCGCTTCAGCACTCCATGCAGTTATGTCGGCCACATGACCTAGGAGGTGTATACGGACAATGCCAACTCTTCGGCTTAGAAATGAAGATGAGCACCACCCCTTGGAGTGGGACTCGACTAGACTTAATGTCAAGGGGAAACCTTTACCTTTACCTAGGATGTTAAAATTACAAATTTACAATATGCACTTGAGCTTGTTGAAATGATATGGTGAAACTATGGAAAATGAAACTGTGCACACCCCTGGTTTATTCGATGGTTTATTAGAATTATTTTCCCCAATTTGAATAAACTTTGAGATTATACATGCAGTTAGCCAAACAGTATGTTCTACAACAAATCAACAGTACTATGTATTGACCAATATTTATGTATTTATGTATGTATGTATTTATGTTTCGAACCTATATACCGCCACTCCCCGAAGCTCAGGGCGGTTCACAACACAAAACAGAACAACTAACATAGCCAAATTAAAAACAGTTTAAAATCACATTAACAAAGTTCGAACGCTTGCTGAAACAGATGTGTTTTACATGCCCTACGGAAGGATAGTAAATCCCGTTGGGCTCGGATTTCTGAGGGCAAAGCATTCCATAAGGATGGCGCCACGATCGTAAAGGCCCTGCGTCTGATTGCTGTCAAACGGAAGGTCTTAAAACTGGGAATATCCAACAGATCTTGGCCTACCGAGCGAAGTGATCTCTGGGGTTGTTAGGGGGTGAGGCAGTCTCTCAAGTACACCGGCCGTAGACCATATAAGGCCTTAAAGGTATTTATTTATTTATTTAAAACATTCCTATCCTGTCATCTCCGACCTCCATGGAGGGACTCAGAACGGCTTCCAACAGCAAAGATTCAATGCCATACAATAGAATCAATCACATAATAAAAATGACATACATAATAATTATAAAATACATATACATACATACATACATATATATAGTTCACCATTAAAACATCATCAAACTCAATCCAAAATTGCAGTCCAATAAAATCTTTGTCTTTACTTATACAATCCCTCTAACTTCCAAATGCCTGATTCTATAGCCAGGATTTCAGTTGTTTCCTGAAGGTCAGGAGGGAGGGGGCAGCACCAACCTCACAGCTGGGGGGCCACCACAGAGAAGGCCCTGTCTCCCGTCCCCACCAGACTAGGTGGCGGGACCGAGAGCAAGGCCTCTCCGGAAGATCTTAGAGTCCTTGATGGTTCGTAGGGGTAGATATTTATTTATTTATTTATTGTTTCAATTTATATACCGCCCTTTCCAAATTGGCTCAGGGTGGTTTACAAAATGCACAAGGTAACATAGCACTAAAACGATAAGAACATTCGGACAGGTAAACTATCAAATGCAAATGTGTTAAATCCATAGCTATCCTCTATTTTAAAAACTGTTATTTAAGAAGACTCCAAACACATGTATTAAAAGATGCGTAACTGCTTGCATTGTTTTCTTTTTGTATTGCCAGCACTAAATTTAATGCAGATACAAAATAATCTTTTCATACTACCGTGTTTCCCCGAAAGTAAGACAGCGTCTTACTTTCTTTTGACCCCCAAAATCCCCACTACGGCTTACTTTGAGTCACGGCTTACATTAGCCGACGGTACCTGCCGTACCCGAAAGTAACCCTTTCCCTTGGCCGCCTTCTCTCGGTCCCGCCTCCACCGCCGCCTCCTCCTCCGCCTCCCCTCCTCCGCCTCCCCTCTGCCGCCTCCCCCCTCCGCCTCCCCCTCCGCCTCCCCCCTCCGCCGCCTCCCTCCCCGCCTCCCCTCCCGCGCCGCTTGCCGCCGCTGCTTACGCCGCCGCTTGCCACGCCGCCGCTTCGCCCGCCCGTTTCCCACCACCGCCCGTTTCCGCCGCCTACCTCCGCCGCACAGCCGGCCCCACGCCTCGCGCCAGGGCGCCGACGTCAGCGCGCCAGGAGCACCGATGCCAGCGCACCAGGGCGCCTACGTCAGCGCGCCAGGGAGCGCCCCACACTCCGTCAAGCGCTCGGGTCCTACTGCTCATGCGCATGGGCAGTAGGACCTGAGCGCCTGACATGCCCTGGCGCTGACGTCGGCGCTCCTGGCGCAGGCGTGGGGCCAGCTGTGCGACAGCGGCCCGGCAAGCGGCGGCGGCGGCGGCGGCGGCAGCAAGCGGTGGCGGCGGCAAGCGGCGGGGGAGGCGGGCGGGGGAGGCGGCGTGGGGAGGCGGAGGGGGAAGCGGAGGAGGGGGAAGCGGAGGAGGAGGAGGAGGCGGGACCGAGGAGGAGGCGGGACTGAGTGGCGTGGCGGCCGGGGTATGTCTTATATTTTCGAGTACGGCTTACATTAGTCGACCCTTCTGACACCCCGATACGTCTTACAATCGGGGTGTCATACTTTCGGGGAAACATGGTAGAAAAGTATTGAACTACGTTATCCAAAATGAAACAATGCTTTAGGCAAGGCTGATACCAAGTCTGGAGAAAGCGAAACTCATACACATGCACAAAATCTCCAAATTATCTCCCAGTCTTTCACAACTATTTTTTAACTACCACCACCACCATGACAAAGAATGCATTCCCATAATAGAAGAAAGAAAGCTATGCCCAGATTGCTAGTAGCCATTTTTCTGACCTCAGATTTTCTATTTATCCCAGATAATCTGGCAACGTGGACTCATATAATCCTGGGATCAGATCCTGGGATATAGGGCCTGTCTGGAAGGGCCCTCGGTCTCTATATTTACAAACAAAAGAGGTACAGCTTAAGTATTTCTTATCTGAAATGTGTGGAAACCAGAAGAGCTTTGGATTTCAGAAGACCTGTATTTGCATATTTGTACAAAACCTTGGAGATGGGACCCAAGTCCAAACACATAAATCATGTATGTTTTCTATACACCTTGGTATGATGAATAAGAGGCTTCTCGGTGGTTTAGCGACCAGGGAGGGCATGGGGAGTTCAGTCATTTGATGGTAGTAGGAGAATAATAATAATATACTTTATTTATATTCCGCCCTTCTCACCCCAAAGGGGACTCAGAGCGGATTACAGTACAAATACGGCAGACAATCCCTGCCGGTTTTTTTATATTTGACATAATAATAATACACTTTATTTATATTCCGCTCTTCTCACTCCGAAGGGGACTCAAAGCGGATTACATTACACATACGGACAATCCCTGCCGGTTTACATACAATTACAATACAACAGGTACAATTTTTAGAAGGATTTTTCTTCTTCTGGCTACATCACAAGGGGGTGCTGTTGCTTCATCCTCATGACGGAGAGCCTCTGTTCCGCATTCCACCTTTCGACAGCTGATCTTTTTTATTCAGGCATTGTAAAGTCCTTTCTTGTAAAAATCCTTCCCCACTTGGTGGTTCCCAGTTCACCTATTCACACCTGGGCTGTTTTCAAACTGTTGGGTGAACAATGGACAGGGCTCACAGCTGGGTGTCCAGACCAGCCCGGGAATCGAACATGCAACCTTCTGATTGCAAGCATAGCTGTTGTTACCGCTGTGCTATCTCTCCGGCCCATACATCACATACAATATATACAGTAGGAGGTTCTTTTTCCAGTTGAGCCAGGTTCTTCCAGGTTCTTTCATATTTACTAGAGTGCAGCTGTTCGCTGCAGTACACAGGTTACACCACTAGGAGCCTGAGAGAACGTTCCCTTGAACACAAATCTAAAATAAAATTAAAATCAGTTGACTCCACATTATATTCTCACTGCACCAACATGAATCATACTTTTGATAATATCAAAATTCAGGTCCTTGAGAGAGTAAAAGGCCCATCACATGCAGACATGACATCCCTACTAAGGAAAAGAGAAACTTTCTGGATAGTACAACTAGCAACTGAGAAACGCTGGGGAGGCCTCAATGACCCCTTGACTATAAATGCCTTACTCAATAAGTAAACCTTGTCCTGTTGCCTACCTACTACATCTCTCCTTACTCACCCCTCATTCTGTATGATTACACTCTATAAGAGGGTGCCCCTTTAAAAAACTTTCCCAGCCAAACCCTATATAAAGCCCCACAGTGACCTCCTCCCTTTGCCACTACCCGCTGATGGTATGGTCCGTCCTCCGTGCAGCTTGGACAACTCTTGATGGTAATTACCTTCTATTTTTTGATATTCTCATGCCTGTAATTCACCATTCATTCTGGTACTTATATTGCTACTATTGCTATTATATAGATTTATCACTACTGAGGACGCCTACATTTAAGCCTCTGAAGAAGTCTATATGACGAAACGGCCCTCTGCCGGCTTTGGAGAGAGCTCCCGCCATCAGGCAACCCTCTGTCCGCTGCTTTCACCCACCCTGTGAACAGTGGACCCCCATTCTTCATTCCTGGCACTTGCCATCTCACCCTTCACTTCACGGACGCCCTTAACATCTTCCCGAACTACCTGTACCATCAACCCCTGCGGGCCGCCATTGAGCGCTTCCCCGCGCATGCGCACAACTTAGTTCGGCCTTCTGAGCGTCCCCGACAGGACTACGACGCCCAACTACACCCGCGGCATACCATTGCGCATGTCCGCGCATGCTCCCTAGAACATTGGGTTTACTCAGCGTCGCCTGTCGCATACTTGCCTCCCTGCTTGACACCAAACATCCTGGGATCCTCCCACTACAACAGTTCATTGGCACCTATTATGGTATTTATGTGATACTCTTGGAACTGTTTCCACTACCAGGAAAGATATATTTTTCTTCCTGTGTTTATGGCTTCTTTATACTTTTGATAATATTGCTATGATGCATTTGAATGATTGAATGAGCATTGTTTGTATTGCGATATTTCCGCAGTGGTCTATCCACTTGTACTCCCACCCTATATGTATCCCATTGTGGTATTTGATATATTGATGTATTGATACTTTGATTATTAATAGATTGCGATTTAATATGCTTTTGTTTATTGTGCTTATTTGCATACCTGAATAGTTCTTCTAGTACATACACTACGGTGTTGCCCCCTGTTTTTTCTTGTTATAAAAGTCCTCCCCCGCAAAGCGGTCCCTAAATTCTCTACTCACAGCTAGGCTGTTTTTGACTGCTTAGGTAAGCAGAGGCAGGGCTGACAGCTGGCTGCCCAAACCAGCCCGGGGTCTCGAACCTGTAACGTTTGGTTAATAAGATCTTTAGCAGCTGTTGTTCTAACTGCTGTGCTAAACCTCCGTGATGGGGCATCACGGCAGCATCCGGAAGTGAGGTGATAGCTGCTCTTTTCTCTTGGATGCAGAAAAGCAAATTACCCGCGCCTCCAATATCCCCTGCCATTAGATGTATTTTGAGCTATGAATAAATGCTGAGAAGCTGCCTTAAATGTAGGAAGGGGGGAGAAAAAGGGCCCTGTAACTCTGCTTGTAAAGTGTCAACACTATGCAGCCATCAGGCAGGACTGTGACCCAGATACGGCTGGACTTCAGCAGAACAGGCAATGGTAAATCACAGAAATTGCAATCCAGTGGGGGGAATCCTGTTTCCCCATCCTTGTGGTAAACAGTGTCTTGAACCCCTATAGCTTGAGAGGACAGACAAGATGAGATGTTTTTTGTCTGTGTGGAGGACGGGGGAAGATGTGTGTTGTCAGGTTCTGCTGCAGAGATAACTCTCCCTTCTGCAAGTCACCGGCTGGGCTCTTTTTTTGATACGAGCTCAACTAACCTGCAATAAGGTTTGATGTGAGGATAAAGCAAGAAAAGGGAGAAAATTATTCTGGGGTTGTTTTTTTTAGCCTGACTTCTTTTTTGAGTAGGTGTAGTGGAACCAATATAGAAAAGAGCACTCAATGTCAAGCTATAAATAGCTCCTGCTGAGAACATAATAGCTCCGCTTCAGCCTTCGCAGAGCAAAAGGCAATAAACCACCACTACTAAATTTTACCATTCAGAAACGTGCACATTTGAAGTATGCTACCAAAAAAAAAAACCAAAAAAATAAAGAGGAGGGGGTGGTGGTGATTCTTATTTCTAAAACATACCCGGTAACAAAAACGTGTTTACAACATTTAGGAGAGTCGTGTTTGTGGAGCAGAACCACATCTTCAGGAAACAACTCCGCTTCTCAACTTAGGGGGTTAAATATTGAATTCTTTCCCCACTAAAGAATTCACTCCTTGGTATTATGCAAGCCCAGACGCAGTGCAGCTTATTTCTTATAAAAAGAAATGCAAGTAAAAGCCTGTATCAACAAAAACATATGCACAAAATGCATTAAACTGGCTATAGAATTCACTAGTTTAAAACATCTGTTTGAAAGCAATTGGATAAAAATCACACAGAATGGTAAAAAAAGCCCCTTTCTTATAAAACGTCAGTTCCCAAAGGCTGGTGGGAATAACAAGGAATTCTCATGCTGATAATAGGACAGCAAGGACGGGCCCAGTTTGGTCTTCCTAAGAAGAGAGTCCTATAGCCTAGGAAGAGCCACTGAGGAGTGTCCCCATCCACCCAGGGCTCCCACCAAATGTGGCTGCAAGTGGAAGGACTAAGTAATGCTGTATGACCCCTGTATCCACAGTGGATATATTCCAACACCACCCTCATTCCCGTAGATATCTGAAACCATGGATAATAATGAACCCTATATAACTAACGGAGTGAAACAAGGTTGTGTTCTTGCACCAACCCTATTTACAATCTTCTTCAGCATGATGCTCCAAAGGGCTACGGCAGATCTCGAAGAAGAAGAAGACGGCATATATATATATACGCTATCGTACTGATGGTAGCTTGTTCAACTTAAGCCGTCGGAGGGCTCGCACTGACGATGCTGCCCTTGTCGCCCATTCAGAAGCAGCTCTGCAGCGCATAACATCCAGGGCATGTGCGGCAGCGGCCCTGGGGACGGGGCTTCCCTTCCTCCTCCTCCTTGCTCGCGCCCTCCTTCCTTCACTCAAGGAAGGAGCAAGAGCGGGAGGAGGAGGAGGCGGAGGGAAGCCCCCGGGGCCGCTGCCAGGCATGCGCGGCAGGAGGTCACAAGGCAAGCGCCTCTGCCTCCTCCGCCATGTTCCTGGGTGCTGTGCGCGCATGCCCGGCAGCGGCCCCGGGGACTTCCCTCCACCTCCTCGCGCCTCCTTCCTTGACAAGGGGGCGGGGGTGATGGCGAGGGGGGGTGCAATTTCCCCCGCCCCCTCGCAGCACTCTTTCCACCAAGAGGAGGCTGGGAAGGGAGAAGGCTACGGAAGTGGAAGCTCCCTCGTGGCTTGTCTTCGCGTACCAAATGCACATGCGTGGGCCGGGCGCCCGCCCCTCCTTTCCTCTGCTGCCCTCCTCCTCCCTTCCTCCTCCTCAGGCCATGCTGCGGCACTGAGAATGGAGGTGGGGAAACGTCCCAGGGGCAGCGGAAGGTTCGGATAGAACGCTGCGTGGATGACGTGTGTGTTTTGTATTTGTTTCAACTTTTTTTTGGCCCATGATTTTTGCGCCCCCCTGGCTTTGCGCCCCTAGGCCATGGCCTGAGTCTGGCCTTATGGGTAATCCGGGCCTGGTTGACGAGAGCACCATCTGCCCAGGTTTGAAATTAGAGGTTTCCTTCTCTTAAGCTGGTTGCCAAAAGGCTAGAGAGCCCATCTTACCTGTTGACACTCTTTGTCAGACCCTTCAGTTGTGACCTTTCTGGCATGGGAGGCCCTACCGGTGGCTATGCCACCGCCAACATAGCTCACAACTTCATTAGGGAACGCAACCCTCTCCCCCACAATGAGGGGGCACCAATGGAGAGGCATCTCCTAGATGTAAGCTATGTGTAAAGAGGGGAATCGTTTGGCCAAAGCTTTAGGTTCTTTATTTCGACTGATATGCTACAGTGTCCTGCCACATCACTACTTAGGAATCATTGGCCTGGTATCCTGAGATTCCTATAGCAGCTTGAAACAAGGAGATGGTACAATGTCAACTGGTTTTGTTCTGCTTTGAAAGCAGCAATCAAGCAATGGCACTGAGCCATCAATCAAAGGGATGTTCATTTTAACTAACATCAAATCACTGCTTCTGTTTAATTACATCCAAAAATAGCTCTATACCGAGAAAGGGACAAAAACCTTCTAGATTTAAAGATGCGCAGAGTTGCAAGACGTGAAAAACAGAATTAATAAGAACATGACTTAACATCCCTCAAAGAAGCCATCGCAACATCCCTCGTAAGACACTGAAAAATCAATGGTGCAATATTAGTTGATATACTGTCAAAGTAAGTCAATTATGAGGCTACTCCACAAAAGCACTTCAGTTATAACAGGCGGGGGAAATCCAGCGTACAAAGTAAAGCTCCTGTGGTTCTTGCTTCCCATCTTATTGCCGTGTGTCCTAACTGCATTTTGATCTGCAACATTAAATGAGGCTTCTCTGAACTATCTCCATCCGTTCAACAGGTCGTTTATTTCCTGGCTGCCAGACAAGAGCTTTCAAAAATGATTATCTTTCATAGACCCTTTTGACTCCCTGCTTCCCTGGCTGCCTATCATTCCTCATTTAAACGTTCCACAAGCTCAAGGAGTAGAGCTCAGTCTCAACAGGTGTCGAATTTTGCACCTTCGGAGATATGCTCACAGAACAACCATATCTCCCTTTGAGCTGTTAGGCATGTCTGTGGCTTTCAAGGCAACACCAAGAAATTCAGTGGAAACAGAACAACTGGGGAAGAACTGCACACATTAGAAAAAAATATGTACGAATTAGACATGTTCCCAAATCAAAAATACACAAAACAGAGAAATGAATTTTAATGACATGGATGTCAGCGTGGGCAGAAACACTTATTTATTTATTTGCTATGCTTCTATACCGCCTCTCTTAGCCCGAAGGCGACTCAAGGCGGTGAACAAGGGGCAGCAAGTGCCCACATACAACACATTATAATAAGATAAAAACAATCATATAAAACCATATAAATGAACAGTTAAAACTACAAAATACAAATCTCAGCTCCGCAATCTTAAAATCGGTTTCCGTTTCGTCGTCATACTAATCCTTTGATCTCGATTAATTAAAGTTCGTCTGCGAATGCTTGCTCGAACAGCCAAGTCTTGACTTTCTTATGAAATGTCAGGAGGGAGGAGGCCGATCTGATGTCACTAGGAAAGGAGTTCCAAAGCTGAGGAGCCACCACTGAGAAGGCCCTGTCTCTCATCCCTGCCAGATGCGCCTGCAAAGCAGGCGGGACCGAGAGCAGGGCCTCTCCGGATGATCTTAAGCATCTTTTTTTTCTTCAATATATTTTTATTGATAGATTTTTTTTTTGAGACTTCCGGTTGACTGTTGAGCGTGTGGGTCGCGCTCCTCACAGCTCCGAGGCAAGTGTATCTATCTTTTATTTTTAGCAACATTTTTAGCAGCATTTTTACTACTCACCACCTATCATTAACCTCATAATAATTGCTACAAGCCAGAGATAAACTGGACGCTTGTGGTGTCCTGCGAGGGAGTAAACTGGCAGTTTCCTTTCTTGCTGCAAATATTTTGCTCAACTCTTGGAATACCAGTAATAAGCGGAGATTGTCCTTGAAAGAGAAACAGAGAAACAGAGAAACAGAGAGAAACCTGAACCAGCTACAATCTTTGCTGTATTAGTTTGGACTACAGTTGTAACGTAGCCTCTGCACTAACTTCCTGACAATTGCTAACAATTGGAGGAATATTGCCTTCGTTTCTTAGAAGGAAGCCACTGGAAGCTACTGAGGTTGTGAGAGTGTAAACTAGCACCAGCTGTGCCTGAAACCGGTGGTTCAAGGTTGCCTGAAGGTTGCTTATTCTACTGCTCGCCCCACAGGGATAAGCCCAAGAGAGAAATTACAATCAAGGCAGAACTCCACCGATTTCGGCCTTTGGTCCTATAGTGGATATAGTGGCCAATAAACTCCAAAAGGAAAAAGGAACAAGGAAATAGGACATAGAACAATCAGGCCAATAGTGGAGAAGTACCCTTCAGCCGCCACTATGAAAGACCGGCTG
>JARBWK010001260.1:0-20253 GCA_030556195.1 Anolis apletophallus | reverse complement strand
TGGTACTTGTTGCCAAGTCCCTCCAAAATTCCTTTGAGGGTAGGAACACCTCGCTCGGCTCAGCTGATCCACCTCCTCCCTCCACAGCCGGGACTGTATCAGCGGCTTCCCTCCCAGAGTCATTCACTGAGGCAGTTCCATCAGCAGCTTCTGCTCCGCAGCGTCTAGGTGGGGGCAGATCTCTGCTTGGCCACACCCGTTCTCCAAACTTTTATTGCATCGTGGGCTGTTTCACCTTTTTCCCCACAGCTTGTGGGGGTTCCCGCACCATCTCCTGCGTGTAGCTGGGGCGTCCTGCAGCGTTGTCATCGGCGGGGATGTTGATACTTACAGGTTTGGCTCTCCCTCCAGGCTCAACCATCTTCTCCTTGCTCTGCTTCTGGGGCGACATTTGCAACACCCCCCACCGTTGCAGAGGCAGCTCTTCACGGGGCTGGACCGCTTCTCCCATCACTCCCTGCTTTCGATCTCCGCTCACCTCCTTTGCCCCCATATCTTCCAAAGTCTCCCACCCAGGTTGAGGCTTTGCTGCTGCAGGTTTGTGGAGGCAGCTCTTCCCTGGCCTCTTGAGATTCCCTGCCCGGCCGTCTTTCGTCGGCTTGGTCTGCGGCCTTCCCCATTTCCCTTTGTGAATGTTCGACAGCATTTGGAAATACTTTCACAGGCAGCTTTCTCTCCAAGGCCTCCGAACATTCACCATCGCCCTTTCTCGGAGAAAGGCTGTTTCCCAGCGACTGCTGGCTGGCCTTCAGAGTTTGCACAGTAACTCCTTTCTGCCTCTAGGATGACACTTTAGCCGCTCCAAATAACTCACAGGGCGCGTCCCGGATTTTACTCAGAACTTTTACAAAAGGAAATCAAAACATTGTTAAAGCCAATAATGGCTGGTTACGGTGAATCACATCCTTATATACACTCCCACATTCCCACAGAGTGGTTCCCACCAAGGTTTGGAGCTTTTGTTTCCCAGGGCCACTATGCAGGTGCTCTTATCCGTGTTTTCCAATGTCAAGCTGACTTTCAGAGCCTCGTTTCTCAGTCTATGAAAATCAGTCATGACACAGAGGGAGGCCGACTCTCTAGACAATTCGATCTCTCTCTTGCATTCGGCCTGCGTCTATCGTCGTGGTTCCCTCTCCCCGAGATCACAGGGATATTCATCCCAGCATCCAGCCCTACATGGGGATTCTTTGTGGGTCTAGCTTGCGGCACATTCCCTGAATGGAGAAACATAAGTAAGCAGGTGGTCTGGTATTTTGTTAAGTGCCTCAATATGTTGAAGGAAGAGGCACACGGTTCGACCCATTAAGTCACCAAAATGTGGGAATTCAGCATTCAGCAGTGTCCCAAGGTCAGCCATTGTCCTCGGTAAAGTGAGATCTCCGATAGCAGCGCACTGATACCCCCCCCCCAAAGAAACCCAAAGGAAAATTAAACTGACAAAGAAACCCAAAGGAAAATAATTTCTAAGTGGTATCAAACCTCCCTTCAATTAGCACACATAATGGAAAATCAACAAAGATCCGCATAGTTAAAGCAATGGTATTCCCCGTAGTATCTTATGGATGTGAGAGCTGGACCTTTGGGAAGGCTGAGCAAAGGAAGAGAGATGCTTTTGAACTGTGGTGTGGGAGGAAAGTTCTGAGAGCGCCTTGGACCGGGAGAAGATCCAACCAGTCTGTAATCCGGGAAAGAGAGCCCGGCTGCTCATTGGAAGGAAGGAGATGAGAGGCAAAGAGGAAGTCCTTTGGCCACATCACGAGAGGACAGGAAAGCTCGGAGAAGGGAATGATGCTGGGGAAAGGGAAGGAAAAAGGAAGAGGGGCCGACCCAGGGCAAAGCGGGTGGGTGGCGTCCTTGAAGGGACTGGCTTGAACTTGAAGGAGCTGTGGGTGGTGAAGGCTGACAGGGAGCTCTGGCGTGGGGTGGTCCAGGAGGTCACGAGAATCGGAAGCGACTGAACGAATGAACAACAACAACAACAGGAAATGTTTCAGACAAGTGTGGCATGACTGTGGGGGGATAGGTTCATTCTTCCACGTGTGGAGGGATTGTGGAAAATTCAGAACAAAGTCCTTTGATGTGAAGCTCCGAGTGAATCTCTGTCCACACTCCAGGCATTTACAGGGTTTCTCCCCAATATGGATTCTTGGGTGTCTCCGCAGAGTTCCAGTCAGAGCGAAGGTCTGTCCACACTCCAGGCATTCATAAGCCTTCTCCCCAGTGCGAGTCCTGAGATGTGAACATAGATTTGCACTGGAACTGAAAAGTCTCTCTACACTGCAGGCATTTATAAGGTATTTCCCAGTTTGCATCCTTTGAGGTATATTTCTCCCAGTATGCAGATTGGGTTTCTGACTGAAGCTCTGTCCACACTAAGGGCATGAGGAGGGTTTTGCTCCAGTGTGAGTCTTTTCATGTTTACGTAGATATGCAGCCTGAGCAAAGCTCTTTCCACACTCCAGGCATTTATAGGGTTTCTCCCCAGTGTGAGTTCTTTGATGTGAGCGTAGAGTTCCACTCTCAGTGAAGCTCTTTCCACACTCCAGGCATTTATAAGGTTTCTCCCCAGTGTGAATCCTTTGATGGTTACGTAGACTTCCACTATGAGTGAAGCTCTTTCCACACTCCAGGCATTTATAGGGTTTCTCCCCAGTGTGGATCCTTTGATGTTTTACGTAGACGTCCACTATGAGTGAAGCTCTGTCCACACTCCAGGCATTTATAGGGTTTCTCCCCAGTGTGAGTCCTTTGATGTGAACGTAGATGTGAACTCTGAGTGAAGCTCTGTCCACACTCCAGGCATTTATAGGGTTTCTCCCCAGTGTGAGTCCTTTGATGTGTACGTAGACTTCCATTCTCAGCAAAGCTCTGTCCACACTCCAGGCATTTATAAGGTTTCTCCCCAGTGTGAATCCTTTGATGGTTACGTAGACTTCCACTATGAGTGAAGCTCTGTCCACACTCCAGGCATTTATAGGGTTTCTCCCCAGTGTGCGTCCTTTGATGTGAACGTAGATGTGAACTCTGAGTGAAGCTCTGTCCACACTCCAGGCATGTATAGGGTTTCTCCCCAGTGTGCGTCCTTTGATGTTTACGTAGACTTCTATTCTCAGGGAAGCTCTGTCCACACTCCAGGCATTTATAAGGTTTCTCCCCAGTGTGCGTCCTTTGATGTGAACGTAGAGATGAACTATGAGTGAAGCTCTGTCCACACTCCAGGCATTTAAAGGGTTTCTCCCCAGTGTGAGTCCTTTGATGTGAACGTAGAGATGAACTATGAGTGAAGCTCTGTCCACACTCCAGGCATTTATAGGGTTTCTCCCCAGTGTGCGTCCTTTGATGTGAACGTAGATGTGAACTCCGAGTGAAGCTCTTTCCACACTCAAGACATGCATAGAGTTTCTTCTCCATGTTGTCAGTTATGTATAGAATTAATTGCAATTATGGACACTTCAGTCTTCCCTTTTTCCTTCTGATCGAAAGTGAGTTCCACGAGATCAGCACCCAGAGGGGATTTCTTCTTCCTGTGGGATTTCTTTCGTTATTGCGCTTTGGCCTCCAAACTCCTGAATATCCACCAGATACGGGTATTTCCTGATCACGCCAGAGGTGACTTCACGGGGTCTTCATTTCCCTGTTCAAGAAAGAAGCAGAAAATTAAACAAGAACCTGCAAACCTCCTTCATTTCCAACACTATCCTCTTTTCCCTTCATGGCTCATGCGGAAAACGGGAATACCGAGAACTGGAGGTGTGAAGGGCCTCAAGGACAGGCACAGGGTCAAGCAAAGGTCAATCCAGGTTTATAAACAATAAGGGATGGATTCAGAAGGAAATAAGAAAAGAAGGGAGAATGAAAATAAGGAAAGATGCGTGGAAGAAAAAAGGGACCTTTGCCCAATACTAAAGAGACACATTGATGTAGTTGGCTTGACTCTAAACATGACCCTCAAGAAACGTAAGGCAGGCATTCAGAAAGACCGTAGACGGGTGTCATTCACTCTGAATAATGGTTTCCATGAACTACCAGCATAACTTAAATATCAAGAGACACAAGGATTCCTTTATGGACTATAATGATTCCTTGATGCCTTTGCCGCTCTCATTGGCCTTTCTTCTGCTTTTGACTCCATTACCAGAAACAGATTGTGGGTACAGTTGCACAATCCTGATACAGATTGCAGGCTGGTGAGACTTGATTCAGGAACTATCCATCAACACAGAAATGAGGGCCAGAGTTGGCAAAAATTGTTTGCTGACGGAAGCCTTTCCTACGATAAACAGAGTGAAACAGGGATGTTTATTGGTTCCCACCCTTTTTAACAACTATGTTAACCATTTAACGCCATGTTCAGCCAAAACCGACTCTCCTTCACTAGCAATCAGGAACAGAAAGATTTTCATCCTGATGTACAGATGATTTGGTACTCGAATCCAGTGTTTCCCAACCGCTGTTCTGCGGCACATTAGTGTTCCGTGCGAGATCACTTGGTGTGCCGTGAAAACGTCTCCCCCCCCTTTCTTCCCCATCCTGCTGCTGCTGGGGGGGGGGAGGAGGCCAAGTGGACGGAGACGAATCCGGGCCTAGCGGGTGAGGTGGGCTCTGAGGCCTTGTGTGTGTGTGTGTGAGGAGAGGGTTGGAGGAGCCGGGCTGGGAGAGGCTTTTTCCCCTGGCCCCCGTGCCCTTCCGAAGTCGGAAGGATGCGAGAGCCAGGCGAAAAGCTTCCCCCGCAAGGCATCGAGGCCTGGGGGCAGTTTTTCCGCCTGGCTCTCACGTTCTTCCGAAGTTGAAAGGACGCGAGAGTCAGGCGAAAAGCTTCCCCCGCAAGGCATCGAGGCCTGGGGGCAGCTTTTCCGCCTGGCTCTCGCGTTCTTCCGAAGTCGAAAGGACGTGAGAGTCAGGCGGCTTCCCCCGCAAGGCATCGAGGCCTGGGGGCAGCTTTTCTGCCTGGCTCTCGCGTTCTTCCGAAGTCGAAAGGACGCGAGAGCCAGGCGAAAAGCTTCCGCAAGGCATCGAGGCCTGGGGGCAGCTTTTTCCGCCTGGCTCTCGCGTTCTTCGAAGTCGGAAGGATGCGAGAGCCAGGCGAAAAGCTTCCCCCGCAAGGCATCGAGGCCTGGGGGCAGCTTTTCCGCCGGGCTCTCGCGTTCTTCCGAGTCGAAAGGGCGCGAGCCAGGCGAAAGGTTCCCCCAAGGCATCGAGGCCTGGGGGCAGCTTTTCCGCCTGGCTCTCGTTCTTCCGGCTGAAAGGACGCGAGAGCCAGGCGAAAAGCTTCCCCGCAAGTCATCGAGGCCTGGGGGCAGCTTTTCCGCTTGGCTCTCGCGTTCTTCGAAGTCGAAAGGACGCGAGAGCCAGGCGAAAGCTTCCCCGCAAGGCATCGAGGCCTGGGGGCGGCTTTTCTGCCTGGCTCTCGCGTGATTCCGAAGTCGAAAGGACGCGAGAGCCAGTCGAAAAGTTTCCCCCGCAAGGCATCGAGGCCTGGGGGAGGCTTTTCTGCCTGGCTCTCGCGTGATTCCGGTCGCAGGGAGGCGAGAGCCAGTCGAAAAGCTTCCCCCGCAAGGCATCGAGGCCTGGGGGAGGCTTTCGCCTGGCCTCGCGTGCTCCAAGTCAGATGGACGCGAGAGCCAGGCGGAAAAGCCTCTGCCAGGAGGGAAACGGGCAGAGCGGGTTGTTTGTTGTGTTGCTCTACATCGATGGGCTGGCTGGGCGGAGGCGGGATGAGCGTGACACCGGGGCTTCCCAGGGGTGGCGGAGGAGCCGGCGGCGTGGGGTCTGGCTTGCCGCCACTTCTCAAGAGCCTCTGCGGGCAGCTCAACTCCTTGCCCAGCGGAGGCGGGGGTCATTGGCAGGACCTGGAGCGGCTCTACGCCCAGAAGTCCCGCATCCAGGACGAGCTGAGCCTCAGCGGAGGGGGTGGGCGGGGCTCGCCAAAGCCGCCCAAGCCCCCCAACCTGGATGCCACTTTGGCCCTGCTCCGGAAAGAGATGTCAACTAGGTATGTCATTTCTTTGTCAACTATACTCCCTTTATGAGTCAATCCAAGAACATAAAGGTGCCTGCCAAGCTGTCTCAAGTGCAGACTGTGCATATGCCCTGGAAAACGGCTTTTCTGATGAAGGGGAGGAGTACTTCTAGGAAGAGAGCCAGTCCCAAGAGCAGCTCAGGGAAGGAGCTTGCAGTTGTGAGAACATCCGCGCTTAACCGGCGCTCTGAGCGCAGTCCTGCCTTGTGCTTCAGAAAAGGCACTCTGCTACTTTGCAACCCATTTATTTCAGGCGTGCTGTCAAATCAACTCACACACTCTGTAAATACTGCTTTAGGAAAGCAACATGCGACCACTTTCTGGAGCACTCTCAAGCTTGTTCGACAGGCCGTGTCAGTGTAATTGGTGCACTGGGTGTTTCTGGGCCTGCACATGCTGGCAAATAACATTCCCAGCAACCACAACTCCCAAATGTCAAGGTCTATTTCCCCCAAACTCCATCTCTGTTCATATTTGGGCATATGGAATATTCATGCCAAATTTGGTCCAGATCCATCATTCTTTGAGTCCACAGTGCTATTATTGTAATATTTATTTATACTCTATCTTCCCAAAGGGTGCTAAAAGCAGCTATGTATTATTACTATTATTACTATTATTACTATTATATATTTTATAATTATATTTATGCCCTGCTATATCTCTCCAAAGGGCGCTCAAAGCGGCTATGTATCTATTATATTGTCATTCTTCTTCTTCTACTATTATATTTATTTATACTCCACTTTTTCTCCCCAAAGGGTGCTGAAAGTGGCTATGCATCTATTATTATTATATTATTATATTAATTATTATATTTATGCTCTGCTTTATCTCCCCAAATGGTGCTCAAAGCAGCTATGTATTATTATAATTATTATTACTATATATTTTTTATAATTATATTTATGCCCTGCTATATCTCTCCAAAGGGCGCTCAAAGAGGCTACGTATCTATTATATCAGGGATGTCCAACTTCTACTGGCCCAGGGGCCTGATTTCCGGTCACTGATGACCTGGGGGGCCGAAGGGTTTGCCCGCGCCCCCGGCTCCACCCCTCCCCGCCCCCTTCCCCGGCTCCACCCCCACCCCGGTTCCACCCCCTCCACTTGGCACGAATACTACATATGCCCAAATGTGAACACTGATGGAGTTTGGGGAAAACAGACCTTGACATTTGGGAATTGTAGTTGCTGGGATTTGTAGTTCGCCTACAATCAAAGAGCATTCTAAACCCCAGCAATGATGGCATTAACCAATCTTGGCACACAGAACTCCCATGACCAACAGGAAATACTGGAAGGCTATAATGATGCATGCATCTGGACCAAACTTGGCATGAATACTCAATATGCCCAAATGTGAACACAGATGGAGTTTGGGGGAAATAGGCCTTGACATTTGGGAGTTACAGTTTCTGGGATTTATAGTTAACACACAATCAAAGAGCATCCTGAACTCTTGCAACAATGGAATTGAACCAAACTTGGCATATTGAACTCTCATTACCAACAGAAAGTACTGAAAGGGTTTGCTTGGGAATTTACCTTGAGTTTGGAAGTTGTAGTTCACCGACACCCAGAGAGCGCTGTGGACTCAAACCATGTTGGATCAGGACCAAATTTGGCATAAAACTTGGAAGAACGAAAGGGTGGGTGGGTGGGTGGAAGGAAGGAAGGAGAAAGAGAGGGGGGAAGGAGGGAGGGAGGACGAAAGGGTGGTTGGGTGGGTGGAAGGAAGGAAGAAAAGAGGAAAGAGTGGAAGGAAAGGAGGGAGGAGAGAGAGAGGGAAGGAGGGAGGAAGGAAAGACGAAAGGGTGGAAGAAAAGAGGAAAGAGTGGAAGGAAAGGAAAGGAGGGAGGAGAAAGAGAGAGAAGGAAGGAGGGAGGAAGGAAAGATGAAAGGGTGGAAGAAAAGAGGAAAGAGTGGAAGGAAAGGAAAGGAGGGAGGGAGGAGAAAGAGAGGGAGGGGGAGAGGGAAGGAGGAAAGAAAGAAGGATGAAAGGGAAGGAGGGAGGAAGAAGGGAAGGGAGGGAGGATGAGAAGGAGGAAGGAAAGAGAAGGGAGGAAGCCGGTGCACCGAGGGGAGAGGCGGGACGGAGGCAGGCCAAAGCAGGAGGAAGGGACTCGTGTCTCTTCCTCTTGCTTTGGCCCGCCTCCCTGCCTCTCCTCCCGGCACTCCTGATTGGAGCGCTGAGGGGAGAGGCGGGACGGAGGCAGGCTAAAGCAGAAGGGACTCGTGTCTCTTCTTCCTGCTTTGGCCCGCCTCCTGCCTCTCCTCCCGGCGCTCCTGATTGGAGCGCTGAGGGGAGAGGCGGGACGGAGGCAGGCTAAAGCAGAAGGGACTCGCATCTCTTCCTCCTGCTTTGGCCCGCCCTCTGCCTCTCCTCCCGGAACCCGGAAGTGGGTATTTTTTTATTTTTTATTTTTATTTTATTAAAACAAGTTAGGGGGCCGGAGGGAAGGGGCTCGGGGGCCGTGTACGGCCCCAGGGGCGCCTGTTGGACATCCCTGTATTATATTGTCATTACTGAATTGCCTTCAAGGTGCTGGTTTTAACCTTCAAGGCCTTACACGGTCTAGGGCCTGCGTACCTGAGGGACCGCCTTACCCCGTATGTTCCCCCGAGATCACTACGTTCAGAAGAACAGAATCTGTTACTCGTTCCATCAATCCGCTCTTGCCATCTGTCCACAACCAGGCAGAGAGCTTTCTCTGTGGCGGCCCCGGTGCTGTGGAATTCCCTTCCGACGACACCCGAGCGATCCCAGAGCTTGCCCCTTTCGGAGGGCTTGCAAGACTGCCCTCTTCAGACTGGCTTTTAATTAGTCTGGCCTGCTCTGGCGTGTCCTGTGCCTTGAGTTCTAAGGAATTTGTAACTCCTCTGAATTTTAATTCTGTAACCGTCTCGTGTTTTATGCTTTTATTGTATGGCTGCATGTTTTGTTACACGCAGCATGTTTTATTGTATGTTGTGATCCGCCCCGAGCCTGCAGGGAGGAGCGGAATATAAGATTGAATGAATGAATAAATAAATAAATAATTATTATTCTTCTACTATTATATTTATTTATACTCCACTTTTTCTCCCCAAAGGGTGCTGAAAGTGACATATGCATAAGTGACAATCAGTGACCTGGAACCTGTCCATTCCCATATTTTAAAATTTTAATATTTTAAAATTTTAATATTTTAGTATTGTAGATGTCTAACTGTGTAAGTCGCCTGGAGCACACTTGTGGAGGGCAACTCATAAATAATAAAATTAGTTAGTTAGTAGTTAGTAAAGTGGCTATGCATCTATTATTATATTATTATATTAATGCTCTGCTTTATCTCCCCAAAGGGGTCTCAAAGCAGCTATGTGTTATTATTATTATTACTATATATTTATTTATTTAAAATTTTGTACCCCGGCCTTCTCACCTCTATCGAGGGACTCAGACTGGCATAACAGCAAAGATTCAATGCTATACTGTCAGAGCTGGGAGCTCTTAGCCTTGAGGAGGCTCAGACTCCCAGTCTGCCTTGACCTGCCTTGACGCTGGACCTTGGGGGAATTCCCTGGGATGATGTAATCCTTTGGGAGCAGTGCTGAGTCAGGACGGATGTGACGTAACCTTCTATGGACATTGGACACTGATTAGGAATATGCTGACTCAGTGGGGGTATGATGTCATATCCCCTGGGCAGTAGGATTGCTGAGTCAGCAGGACATGATGCAACCTTTCCTGGACGTTGCAAGGGAAAGGAGGGAGGGGGTTGGGGTATATAAGGTGTGTTTGGGTGATGGAGCACTGCTTTGGCTTTATGGGTGTTGTACCTGCAATAAATCTTGTTGGATCGAGCTACTGCCTGTGCGTGATCTTTACGGAGAATTGGAGCGTCCTCACAGAAGCCAAAGCCCGTTTCAACTTTCCCCCAGTATGGCGAGGTTGGCGTTGGAGGAAGAGGATTATTTGGATACTTGGAACCTTGCTCCAGAAGAGATCCGGAGAACGATGGAGTGGGAGTGGACCACTATTGACCATGTGGGGTTCCCGGATGAGTCCAGAGAAGCGATGGCGTCGTGGTGCGCATCAGCTCAGGTGGACGAGCCCAGAGAAGCAGGAAGACAGAGGATGTTTTCCACTCAGGTGGGCTCCAGAGGAGTTGAAGGTGAATCCAGAGAAATGGGAGTGCGGGGTGCTCGTGCTCCCATTCAGGTGGATTTCCGGGGAACCGGAAGGACCAGAGAAGCGGCGTGGAGCGGCATGCCAGCTCAGGTGGACCCAGTGAGAGGTGAGGCAAAGGTGCCTGTGAGTGGGAGTGAGACCACCGAACCAGAGTCTCCGACGGAGTTGGAGGTGTTGCGGTGTAAGATGGAAGCGATGGAACATACCTTCCGGAGGATGTCCAGAGCGATGTCGAGGAGAGAGTAAGTAGATTCAATGTGGAGTGCACCTGGAGGTGGAGACTTCACATATTATTCCTGGATGGATGGTGAGAGGTCCGATGTACGTCCTAGATCTCCCACGGGAGTGTGGACAGATGGTGGCCGCCAGATGAGAAAACCGGTTGGTTTGAATCCTGTACAGGAGGAGAGTGAAGCCCAGACTCTTCCTAAGGAGGGACGATCTTCAGAGCGCCCACAACCAGTGGGGTTGGGAAGAGGGATCCGGATGCCGGAGGAGGCTCCTCAGTGGAGAGAACCTCGTTTCCAGGACCTTGGTGGGAGACCAAGGAAGGCGCCTCTGTGAGTGGAATTCGAGGGAGAAGCTAGTAAGGTAGCCTTCTTTGTAGCAGCTGTGAGCGATCATATGGAAGATTATGGTCATCTTTACCTGAGTGACAGTAGCCGGGTGCGAGCTGTGGGAGCGGTCTTCAAGGGGAGAGCTGCTGAGTGGTACGTCCAATGCCATGATCGCAGGGATCCATGTTTGAGAACGGTGTGTGGATTTCTACAGGCGGTGAGGAATCGCTTTCGAGATCCCCTAGAGAGAGTGAAGGCCAAGGAGGCGTTGAGGAGCTTGGCTCAAGGCACCCGGTCGGTGACGGAGTATGCGGAGGAGTTTATGAGCCTGGCGGGGAAAGTAGCTGAGTGGTCCCAGGCAACGTTGCTGGAACTCTTTAAAGATGGTCTTCCGAGGGAGATCCTAGAATGGTGCCTTCATCGTGGGGATCCAGGAGATGTCGATGGTTGGATCCAACTGGCCGGGAATGTTGAGGGAATCCTGGCCCAAGTTCAGCGCCGGAAGTTCCAGACGGCTGTAACGGGGAGATATCGTGGTCCAGGACGTGGTTCGGGAGAAGGACGAACGGCCCGAGGAGAGCCCAGGCGTGGGAGTGCCCATGTGGGAAAATCCGGTGTTGTGAGAAAACCAGTGACGGGGAGAGGCCTTTGTTTTGTTTGCTCTCAGCCCGGACATTTTGCATCCCAGTGTCAGCAGAAGAAGCTGCCAGACACAAAGCGAGTGGCTGTTGCTAGAGCAGCTTTGGGAGAAAAGGTGGAATCGCTGGGGGCTGGGGTGAGTATTAGTCCCCAGAGTGTTCAGTGCCCTTTGGAACTATTTAAAAGAGGGAAATATGAGGAACATCAGGCTTTGGTGGATTGTGGATGTTCTGAAAATATTATATCACCAGGTCTAGTTGAAAATTTGGAATGTGGTACTGAAGTCATGCCTACCCCGGTACATTTCAAGCAGTTGGATGGGTCGTTTATTGAAGGGGGCCCGTTTCCATTAGGCACCAAGGGGTTAAAAGGCCGGGTGGGGCCTTGGGAAGGAGAGATAGATTTTGTGGTGGCTCCCATTAAAGGGCATAAGGTGGTATTGGGAATGCCATGGCTGGAACAGGCTAATCCCAAGATTGACTGGAAGTCGGGACTATTGAAATGTGACCCTAGGGGGGAAGAAGGGATTAAGTCGCAAGGGGTGCCCGAAGAATATGGGGATTATGCTGATGTATTTGATCCTGTGTTAGCTAAGTGTCTTCCTCCTCTTCGGAATGTACAATGCAGGGTTGAGATTAAGGAAGGTGCTTTATTGCCGAAACCCAAAATCTATGCTTTGTCTGTACGGGAGAAGGTGGCTTTACGGGAGCAAATTGATGATTATTTAAGTAAGGGGTTTATCGAGAGGTCTGAATCCCCCATTGCTGCCCCAGTGTTATTTAGAGAGAAGAAGGATGGGAAATTACGGCTATGTATAGACTACCGGGGTTTGAATGCTATAAGTACCACAAACTGTTATCCACTGCCTTTGATTAAGGATTTATTAGGCCAGTTAGGGGGAGGTAGGTATTTCACGAAGCTGGATTTGATAGATGCGTTATGGTGAGGGTGAAAGCGAGTGATAAGTGGAAGACGGCTTTTTCTTGCCCCCTCGGGCTGTATAAATGGGCCGTCATGCCTTTCGGTTTGGCCGGGCCCCCCGGTATATTTATGCAATTAATAAATGAGGTGCTGCACCCCCTTTTGTATAAAGGGGGGTCTTTGTGTATCTGGACGATATTGTTGTTGTGACGCATACGGAGGAGCATGTCAGGTTGGTCCGGGAAGTGTTGGAGAGGTTGAGGCAGGCAAAGCTATATGTGAAGTTAAGTAAGTGCGAGTTTAGTAGACGTCAAATCGATTTCCTGGGATATCGTATCAGTGAAAAGGGGGTGGCCATGGATCCACCCAAAGTTGAAGATGTGTTGGCTTGGGAAGCTCCGCAGACCCGGAGGCAATTGCAGGCTTTTTTGGGGCTAGCTAATTTTTATCGCACGTTTATTCCCGATTTTGCTGTCATCACACTTCCCCTTACAGATCTATTAAAGACAAAAGGGAAGGGGGAGACCAAGAAAGCGAAGTCTCCTGGAGCTAAGTTGTGTTGGACGAAGGAGTGCCAGTGGGCATTTGAGAAGTTAAAGAGAGCGTTTACCAGTGGCCCTTTGTTGGTCCACCCAGTTACAGAAAAACCTTTTGTGGTGCAGTGTGGGCCTATGGGGGAGCATTACTACAGAGGGACGAGCAGGATCGATTGCGGCCCTGTGCATATTTCTCCAAGAAGTTTGGGGAACAGGAGAGAAAGTGGCCGGTTTGGGAAAAGGAGGCTTTTGCGGTGAGGTGTGCATTGCAAACATGGTGTCATTTTTTGGAAGGGGCAGTCCACCTATTTGTGGTGTTGACGGATCAGCGGAATTTGCAATATTTAAAGGCTCCTCAGAAGTTGTCCCCGAAGTTGGTGAGGTGGGCACAGTACTTTGCCCGATTTAATTTTTCGTTACAACATATTAAGGGAAAAGAGAACGTTGTGGCGGATGCCCTGTCTCGTTATCCCTTGGTAGGGTCCAACTCTCCTGCTGGGTTGGAGAATGTGTTCACTAAGAGTCAGTGGGGCCTAGCAGTGCAGACCCGGTCTCAGGCTAAGGTGGTCAAGAGTGAAGAAAAAGTTAAAGTGGAAGGATGGTGTTTGGAGTTGCAAAAGCATTATGAAGGAGATGATTGGTTACGCCACCATAAAGAGGAATGCAGATGGCTGGAAGGTTTATGGTTTGTGGGGTCTAAGGTATATGTTCCTCAGGGGTTAAGGAGAAAGGTGTTAGAATTAGGGCATGATCATAAAACTGCTGGTCATTGGGGTTTTAGTAAAACTCTCTTGGCAGTTAAAGCGCGTTATTGGTGGCCTGGTATGAGGATGGAAGTAAAGGAATATGTCCAAAGTTGTGAGGCTCCACGGCTAAGCCTCAAGGGTTAATACAGGTAGTGGCTTCTCCAGTTCGGCCGTGGACACATGTGAGTACGGATTTTGTAGGAGAGCTGCCTTCGAGTAGAGGATATAGATATATCTGGACAGTATTAGATCTGTTCTCCAAACAGGCTCACTTTATTCCTCTGAAAGGCTTGCCTTCGGCTGAGAGGTTGGCAGAGTTGTACATTCAACATATATATAGGCTACATGGATGTCCTGAGCAGGTTATCAGTGATCGGGGAGTCCAATTCACTGCGCGGTTCTGGGAGAAGTTTTTGGAGAGTTTAGGGGCAGAGAGACGGCTTACTACTGCCTATCATCCTTGTTGTAATGGTGGCGTAGGGAGAACGCAGAAGTCACTGGGCAGTTACTTACGGATTTTTAGTAATAGGGAGCAGAACAATTGGGTGGATTTGTTGCCATATGCGAGATGGCATATAATGGATCAGTCCATTCCTCGACAGGGAAACCCCGTTTTCTGTGCTCTATGGGCAGGAAGTGGTTCCTTTGCCTCAGCCTTTTTTACCTTCGGAGGAAGGGGAAGAGGAGTGGAGAGTGCGGGCCCAGGAGGAGTGGAAAGAAGTGACTGAGGCTTTGAGGAAGGCGCAGAGTTCTTATAAGAGATTTGGGGACCGACGGAGACAGGAAGGGGAGGAATATCAGGAAGGAGACTTGGTCTGGTTATCCACTCAGAATATTAAATTGGGGTTGCCTTCCCGGAAACTAAACCCAAAGTATATTGGTCCTTTTCGGGTAGCTCGGGTGGTAAATAGAGTCTCTTATAGATTAATTCTGCCAAAAGGGATGAACAAGATTTACCCTACATTCCATTGTAGTTTGTTAAAGCGATATGTAAACCGCTTCCGCCAAAGGATTGAACGATGTCTTCTTCCTGCAGGGGGAGGACGAGGTGGAGGAAGCCATTATGTCAGAGCTGGGAGATCTTAGCCTTGAGGAGGCTCAGACTCCCAGTCTGCCTTGACCTGCCTTGACGCTGGACCTTGGGGAATTCCCTGGGATGATGTAATCCTTTGGGAGCAGTGCTGAGTCAGGACGGATGTGACGCAACCTCTTCTGGACATTGGACACTGACTGGGAGTATGGTGACTCAGCAGGGGTATGATGCAATATCCTCTGGACCGTGGGATTGCTGAGTCAGCAGGACATGATGCAACCTTTCCTGGATGTTGCAAGGGAAAGGAGGGAGGGGGTTGGGGTATATAAGGTGTGTTTGGGTGGCGGATCACTGCTTTGACTTTATGGGTGTTGTACCTGCAATAAATCTTGTTGGATCGAGAACCGACTCCGTGTGATCTTTATGGAGAATTGGAGCGTCCTCACACAGTAAATGGGTTTTGGACTCTGGAGCAACCCACCATATCACTAGTGATTTGGCTAATTTGAGAAATGTGGAGACTTTGCATGGATCTTCAGTATCTCTTGCAAATACTGTAACTCAGTACAACTTTTCAACAAATTTGGAGTTTGTTACATTTCTTGTTTAAAATTGTACTGGCAAAAGGTTTTGTTTGTTCCAGAAATGAAGTCTAATTTATTGAGTGTAGCTGAGTTAACAGAACAACAGGATAGAGTGTCATTCAAGGGAATATACTGTTATATTTACAACAGAGAAGGGAAACCTGTTGGCAAAGGAGTAAAACGTAATAAAATGCATGAAATGTTTGAGAAAGTCAACGGTTTTGGTGAGGAAGACAATGTGGAAGTTATGTGTGTTGGTAGTACAATTCAGCATGACAGATGCATGCATTTGTTCCATAGAGTAATGGGTCATGCTAAGTTTGATGTTTTGAAGAAGACCCTGAATCTTTGCCCAGATTTCAAAATGGAGGACTGCCATTATCATCTTGATTGTGCTGTGTGTGGGAGTGTAAAGCAAGTGCCTATAACACGACACAAAAGATCAAAGATAAAAGTGAATAATTTGTTTGAGAGAGCACACATGTATATTGAAGGACCTTTTGAAGAAAGCGCAGGTGGTTTACGTTTTGTAATGATGTTTGTAGAAAGATTAAGTAGATATGGGTACATCTATTTTCTAAAAGATTTGTCTGAGGTAAAAGAGAAATTGGCTAGTTGGCTAAATTTAGTGGAGAATGTGTATGAAATGAAATTGGGAAATCTGATACTGGACAAAGGTATGGAAATGTGTAGCAAAGAGGTCAAGCAGTATCTAAGGGCCAGAAATGTTGATTTCACAGAAATTGGAGAATTTAAGAATGAGACCAGCGTGGCAGAAGAAAGGATGCGCGTTTTGAGAGAAATGGAGAAATGCATCCTAAAAGATAGCAAAATAGCGCCCAAGTACTGGCCAGAAATCTTGCATACATGCAACTATTTGAGTAATAGATTGTGGGATGAATGTGTGCAGGATATACCATACCGGAAATTGTATAATAGAGTCCCAAATTTCAAATTCCTCAGGATATTCGGACAAAAAGCTAATGTGCTTTTATCAGCAAATGAAAGGAAAAACAAGAAAAATAAACATAGAGAAATGTGTTTCGTGGGATATGGAAAACGATGTTACAAATTTCTGGATACCCGACAACTGTAAAAATGTCTAAGATTGCTTATTTCGAAAAAATGATGGATTGGTCTAATATACATTTAAACGCAGAGAGTCTGCATGGGTTTCTCAGGTATAAAGAAAGTGGTGTGACATCTAGTGTTGTGAACGAGCAACAACAGCCAGTCAAGGTTGAGGTTGCATCACCACCAAGAGAGTTGATTGAATCAGACAGAAAAGAGAAGGGAACACCCAAAAGAGCAGTAGATGCACAAAGGAAAGAAAGTAGTGAAAAACAAACACCTAAAAGAAAGGTTACGCCAAAAGCAGGCAACCAGGAGGTGAAAGAGGAAGTTAGAACAGTCAGTGTAAATCAAAACACAAAGAAGAAAGAGCTGCAGAAATATATGTTGGTGCCTTTCTTATCACAACCAGGAAAGTTCCATAAAGTTCCTTGTGGAGGTGATTTCATTGACACTGATGATTGTGTAACAGTCTATGAGTAAAAATGTTATTGTGCTTAAAATGTATGAGATGTGTAGTGTATCTATATTGTGTATAGAGAAATGCAGTAATATCTTAAGGTTAAAAGATTCTGCAGGAAGTGATTGTGTTTGTGATGAAGTAATCCAGAAATACAAGATCTCTATAGATGTATAACAGCCCCTGTATATGTGACATATAAGAATACTGTATGTAAATGTTAAAGAATATATTGACTAAGGAATACAATTACAAGTGACATAGAATATTGTAAGATGAACAAAGTTAGAAACAATATGTGTTTAGGAAATACATAAACAGTGTGGAATGAGAAATTACCATTTCAGAGGGGAATTGTTGGAATTAATAGAGTGTATCATAGGAGTGAAATGTGAATTTGTGTGTGTATATGTCTGGTGCTGTCTCAGAGCAAAGATGCCATGTACACTGCTGGAGCAGAAAGGGTTAACCAGCTGGTTATGTAGAGTGGGAAGTGACGAAGGCCGTCTAGACCAGCGTCCCTCGGCGTTTTGTGTAAAGCCATGCTATCTGTCCTTGTCGCACGTGTTTCTAAGAGATTGCGCTGAAGAGTGAAGTGGATTTGTTTTTGTAAGTAAAGGATTGTTTTTTCTACTAACGACTCAGCGTCCTGGTTTATCCAAGAAGCTTCACAACATCGGCCTTATCACCAACCATACGCTGCAAGAATTAAAACGCTAACAGGAAGATGTCGACTCAAAGCTGGAATAATGTGTCCAGAGGGGGGCGGCCAAAATGATCAAGGATCTGCAGAACAAGCCCTATGAGGAGCGGCAAAAAGAGCTGCTGGGCATGTTTAGCCTTCAGAAGAGAAGGCTGAGAGGAGGCCGTGTATAAATAGGTGAGAGGAAACAGAAAATGAGGGGAAACCGCCTTTTGTAGATGTCCCAGTCATCTGCAAACCAGTGTATTATTATTATTACTACTACTATTACTATTATTATTCTTGGAGAAGACCAAATTGCCGGGCCACTCCCACAGCCACCACCATGTCAGGCGACACAGAGAAGCCACTGAAATCCACAAGAAGCAGGTGGGGAATTTCGACAGAAAGGAGGAAACTGTGGAAAGGAACACAGCCTGGACGCCAGTATTTAAAACCTCTGGAATCAGGACAGTACACAAAGAAGAGCAACGCTCAAGCACAGGGGAACTCCAGACAAGAAACCATCAGGGCCAGCAAACCACCTCCCAACCAAGGTTTCCCCCTCCCCCAGGCAGTAAGAAGCCAGGCCTTGAAGCCGCAAGGCCATTCAATGCTAATCGAGGTGGCCAGTGGCGACATTCCTCCTTGCCTCAGCAGAGCAGAGTTCTTTCTTCCTCCCTCCTTGGACATCCTCATCCCACCGGGGAGGGAGGGCGGGGGGGGGGGAGCGAGGGAGACCCCATTTTTCTTTCCAACAGACCTCACCACCTCTGAGGAGGAGGCCTTGAGGCAGAGATGTGGGCGAAACATCAGGAGAGAGTGCTGCTGGAAGGAAGAGGCGGGTCAGGCAGACACCCGAAGGCCGGACCATGGATGATGGGACTTGAAGTACCTACACTCACTTCCCAAGGCCGCTACGACCCTCATCCAATGACTGATCAAGACCAAACTTGGCACACAGAGCCCCCATGACCCACGCTACATCCTGCTGCAGTTTGCAGGGGGAGCAGACCATGGATGATGGGACTTGAAGTACTTACACTCACTTCCCGAGGCTGCTGGAACCCTCATCCAATGACTGATCAAGACCAAACTTGGGACACAGAGCCCCCATGACCCACGCTACATCCTGCTGCAGTTTGCAGGGGGGGCAGAACATGGATGATGGGACTTGAAGCACATTCACTCATTTCCCGAGACTGCTGCTACCCTCATCCAATGACTGATCAAGACCAAACTTGGGACACAGAGCCCCCATGACCCACTCTACATCCTGCTGCAGTTTGCAGGGAAGGCGGACCATGGATGATGGGACTTGAAGTTTTACTCATTTCCTGAGACCACTGCTCCACTCATCCAATGATGAATCAAGACCAAACTTGGCACACATAACCCCCCTGACCCCCTTTACATCCTGGTGCGGTTTGAGGGATATGACCCACGGATTATGGGATTTGTAGTACTTTCAAACACTTTGGTTCCCACAGACCACTGCGGCCCCCAACCAAGACTGATCAAGACCAAACTTAGCACACAGAGCCCCCATGACCCACTCTATGTCCTGGTGGTTTGCAGGAGGGTGGACCATGGGTGATGGGACTTGAAGTACTTTTACTCATTTCCTGAGACCACAGCTCCACTCATCCAATGATGAATCAAGACCAAACTTGGCACACATAACCCCCTGATCCCCTTTACGTCCTGGTGCGGTTTGAGGAATATGACCCACGGATTATGGGATTTGTAGTACTTTCAAACACTTTGGTTCCCACAGACCACTGAGGCCACCAAAACGGACCACTACAGACCACACTTGGTACACACAGCCCCCATGACCCACTCTACATCCTGGTGGTTTGCAGGAGGGTGGACCATAGATGATGGGACTTGAAGTACCTACACTCACTTCCCAAGGCCGCTGCGACCCTCATCCAATGACTGATCAAGACCAAACTTGGCACATAGAGCCCCCATAACCCACTCTACATCCTGCTGCAGTTTGCTGGAGGGTGGAGCATGGATGATGGGACTTGAAGTACCTACACTCACTTCCCAAGGCCGCTGCAACCCTCATCCAATGACTGATCAAGACCAAACTTGGCACATAGAGCCCCCATGACCCACTCTACATCCTGCTGCAGTTTGCAGGAGGGTGGAGCATGGATGATGGGACTTGAAGTACCTCTACTCACTTCCCAAGTCTGCTGCGACCCTTATCCAATGACTGATTGAGACCAAACTTGGCACACATAACCCCCATGACTACCTTCACATCCTGGTGAGGATTGGGGGAGGACTGACAATGGATGATGGGATTTGTAGTACTTTCACACCCCTCTGTTCCCACAGACCACTGCCGCTCCCAACAAACACCGATAAAGACCACAGTTGGTACACAGAGACCCAGCGACCCACTCTACATCCTACTGAGGTTTGGAGGGGGCCAGAACATGGATTTATTTATTTATTTATTATTTATTTATTATTCGGGGCGAATCACAAAATGTAGGCATACAATAAAACAGCAATACAGCAATAAAACACATCATAAAAACATATCATAAAACATACAATAGGGACTTGCAGTGCCTTCCCTCTCTTTCGAAGACTGCTACAAACCTAATCCCATGAGTGATCAAGACCAAACCTGGCAAGCACTCCCCCCCACCCCTGATGGACCTGGACACTGCCCCCCCATGACCCCATTGGCACCTAGCTGAGGCGTGGGGGGAGGGTGCCGCGTGGAGGGTGGGACGGGCAGTCCTTTCGCCCTCGTCCACAGGCGGGTGTCACCCCCACATGTGACTGTCTTGGGGCAGAGACCC